>CM066916.1:0-236808 GCA_033964015.1 Scolanthus callimorphus | reverse complement strand
ATGCCGGCTATAGGGTCTTTTCACATTTCCGCGGTGAGAATAGGGATGGAAGTATAATATGACAAATTAGAGTAGGGGGTAGGGCAACGTTAATCGTTTTTCTTGTGGTTCCCCTTGGGGCGACTGAAATATAATATGAACAATACATGAAATAGTGGAATCCTTTTCATTCTTCTTTAACATGACGGCTCTAATCGAAGAGCCTGACGCGTCCGAGCCGTGTAGTATACTAGTGTTTTTGAGCCACTCGTGGATCTGAATTCAACCAAGAGAAAATGATCCCCAGAGAACGCAACCCCATCACAGTGGCATAAGAGCGTGACACTTTCTATTTTTAGAACAGGGAGCTATTTTAGCGACGCCTTTTGATGGACGTGTCCTAGCAACAGACATCGCTGTGAGGATGCATGTGTGACCACTGGTCAATGCGGCATGCTACGTGACGCTGCACTGTTGCTGTTCTCGTAATATGATTGACTGATTTGCCATGGTAAATAAGAGTGTGCGCAGACAACGCTGCTTGCATCAACACGTGCGCGCTTCTAAACCAACGGAAAACAGTTCGAATCCGTGTGCAATGAATCTATTTTTAGAACTGCTGCCACTCAGATGGGTCATGGGTGCGTTCTCTGGGATCATTTTCTCTTGATTCAACTCAGCAGTGGAACGAAAACATTTTCGTGTAGCGCCCAATCTGCAGCGCCACATGGATCCGAAGAGCTGCCAAAAGAGCAGTAGCAACCCCGGAGCAATCCATTTTGCATAAATGCGACAAAGATCACATTGAATTTCGCAGAATGCATCGCGCTCTTCCCCAGGCCCACTGCGCTCCCGTCCAAGATGGCGTCCACGCATTATGGAGCAGTCCGGCGTGACTTGAACTGCTTTATGTATAAATCGGCCTTTTCACCCTTTTCAGGATGAAATCAGATCATACAGGCGACCTTATTTCTCGTGATCTTTATTACAAGCACGATCTGGTATTGTTTGATTCATTTTCAACGTCTTGTTTACCTGGAAATGGTCCTCGATGTTCGGGTCAGCGAATCCATTATGGATATGTCTTCATGGAGGCTGATTTTTGTCAAGAAATTTACTTTTCATGCTGTGTTACAAGGTCCATAGCCGTGAACATTCTTGTTTAGTGATGGAAAGGACTTGAGGAAGGCAGATTACGGGCACATGTTTGCACAAGCGGCGCTTATTTGACTGTGTTATTGTCTCACAAATGACAGACCATGTTGTGCTCCCAAGCTCGGGACTCATGACAATATAAGCAGGTAAACATAAGTGTATCTAGGAACATTAGTCGATGTAATTGCTAGCTTATTTTATCAGATTGAGCTTTTGCGAGAAGAAATAAGTCGAAACATTGGAAAATGTGGTATTTTTGTGCTTTCCGGTTGTATTCTATGCATCGCCATGGACATTGGAGTTTGATTTAGGCCAAATGACACTTTTTATTGATGATCAGATATATGCTGATTGATGCTATTATTTCTACGAATTCTTGGATTTAGTGATAAAAAGATCTCTTTTGGCCTAATGACTTATGTGCAACCATGCCTAATAAATGGCCCTGAAAAAGTAATTTATACAGAAGTGCCCATTTTTTCTCAACTGATTTTGTTAGTACTAGGGTCAAAGTCATTTGTGGAAGTGAAGTCATTGCCAGATCTTGTTGCAGGTAAAAATAATAATTTCTAAAAATATGCGATTTTCAGTAGTTCTTTCCATCTCAAAAATTGGCTAACACTAGGGCGAGGCCCTGCTCGTCCAAGCAAAGCTATGCCAACGACACATATATTTTCTGAAAGGGCATTAACAGTAGATAGTTACCATGTAGTTTATTATTTCAGGAGTTATATTGTCTTAGTGAAATAACCATGATAATACAACTCCCCAAAACATGAAAATTTGGTGGTCAGAGGGCCAAAAGTAGGACCCCCCTGTAACTTTGAAACAAAATACCAGAAAACAAACCAAAGTGGCTTTTGTAATATCTCATCAAACCTAACTTCTGACACAAGTTTGAAGGAAATCGGTTGACCCTCACTTTTCCTGCCTGGAACACTTTCTCAGACAATGGCTCTTAACTTACAAGGCGCTGAATGGCTTAGCACCCAGTTATATTACCCATATGCTACAGCCATATATACCTACCAGGAGTTTGAGGTCTGCTTCCAAAAATTGTTGAAGCACCTCGATCAAAACTTATCACCTATGGACACAGGGCGTTCTCATGTGCTGCACCTAAACTCTGGAACGATCTTCCAGACAATATTCGCCAGAGCAGCACATTGTCTGTTTTTAAGAATAACCTAAAAACACACCTTTTAAACAGGTATATGATTAATTTTAGTTTTTAGTTTTTATTAATCATTTTTGTTAGATATTTTCATTTTTGGTTAGTCATTTTTAAGTTTTTTTATTATTATATCTTTTTTTTATGATGTTTTAGATCGTTTTAATATTTGAACTGTAATTTGTTTCGTTAACCTCTTCGTTTTAGTTACTTAGATAATTGTAAAGCGCAATTGAGCTTCAGGAAATGGCGCTATAGAAGTTTTGTATTATTATTATATTATTATATTTCTTAAAATGTGTGGTTCCAAAAATATCCGTACCCCCCCCCCAACAGAAGGGTGTTGAAAAGTGACCCCCCTCTGGAATTTCTGAAGAAAAATACAGTATTTGTATGGAAAAGATAAAGTAAATTGACCCACCCCCACCCCACCCCTCTGGAATTTCCAATCCCTTTGGGGGGGGGGGGGTGTAATTTCTGGAAACACACAATTAGAATTAAAAATCAGTTTGCTTTGGTGGCCTTGATTTGAGTAGTTGCACTTTAAGAAGACAATTTTATACAATTTGCCAATGACTATTCAAAATGGCTTTGTTTCCTTTTCAAAATGCAAACATGGACGAGCGGCCTTGGGAACAACCGACTTTGAACTTGACAAGCTGAATGTGATATCTTTAACATGACATTGAATATTTTATTGTTTGCTTTCGACCAATCAGATTTGTGATAGTGAGCTCAAGGTATATGAAAACTGTTTTAGGCACTACCATCTCAATAACTATGATTTATATTTTACCCATCTGATTGATATTTTTGCTATGATTTCACCTCGCGTTCATAAGCAATTATTGGTTGAGGTTGAGCATGACATTGTGAGTAAGCAAAACCGAGGCCTGTGTCATCTGCCGAAGGCTGAGGCAGATAACACAGGCACGAGGTTTTGCTAACTCACGATGTCTGCGAAACTGAATTCAATAATTGTTTTATTATACTTAAAAAAAATACAAATTGATACAATGCCAAAATGGATTTGTTCAAATTGAAAATGAAGACATGGATGAGGGGCTTGGGAACGTGCGGACTTTGAACTTGACACGCTAAATGCAATATCCACTGCAGATATTGCATTTAGCATGTCAAGTTCATGTGACATAGAGAATTGATTGTTTGCTCTGGGCCAATCAAATTTACGATAGTGAGTTATAATAACAGTGTTTAATATATAGATTTAGCCACTGGCTAAAAGCGGAGCTCCCGGTTACAAATTTTTTTTAAAGAGACAAAAAGGTTGCCATTGTACATGAATAGATAGCCTTGCACCGTTATACCACGTGACTAAGCACTTGTTCACCCAAGTGTGGTTATCTAAGGTTCATCCCTTCAACGATGCAAACCTTTTCACGTTTGATGACGTCATCAATTACGTCACACCACGTAACCATGCAGTTACACCCACCTTGCCACTTAGATAACTTCACCCAAGTCTGGTTGTCTGAAGTTCTTCCCTTCTTGAGATATTCATTTTTCTCCTATGATGACGTCATCGATGACGTCATACCACGTGACCATGCAGTTGCACCCCTTGCCACTTAGATACTTCACCCAAGTTTGGTTGTCTGAGGTTCATCCCTTCTTGAGATATATCATTTTTCTCTCTATCATGACGTCATCAATGACGTCATACCACGTGACCATGCATTGCACCCTCCTTGCCACTTAGATAACTTCACCCAAGTTTGGTTGTCTGAGGTTCATCCCTTCTTGAGATATATCATTTTTCTCCTATGATGACGTCATCAATGACGTCATACCACGTGACCATGCAGTTGCACCCCCCTTGCCACTTAGATAACTTCACCCAAGTTTGGTTGTCTAAGGTTCATCCTTCTTGAGATATATCACTTTTCTCCTATGATGACGTCATCGATGACGTCATACCACGTGACCATGCAGTTGCACCCCCCTTGCCACTTAGATAACTTCACCCAATTTTGGTTGTCTAAGGTCCATCCCTTCCCGAAATTTTTTAATTTTCTTAGTATACCACAGGGTTCCCATGAGTTTCCGCGTACGGCGGACGGACGGACGGACGTACGCTATACCTTTTATTCAGGAAGAAACAAAAAAATTCATATCTCAAGAGGAGAACCACCTATGGCAACCAAACTTGGACACATTCATCTATTCGGCGATACCTTTTTAACGCCCTAGTCATTTGACTTGGCGCCGTCAATAACGTGAGCAGAATGAGCGAGAAAGCCCATGACGTTTGAAAATCAACTACATACCTATGCCTGGACGTTATTTCCTTAGGTATGGTGCTCCGCTTGCGCGGGCCTTCGGCCCGCGCAGGAGCTCCGCTAATATATAGATTTAGCCACTGGCTAAAAGCGGAGCTCCCGGTTACATATTTTTTTTAAACGAGACAAAAGGTTGCCATTGTACATGATAGATAGCCTTGCACCGTTATACCACGTGAATAAGCACTTGTTCATCCACGTGTGGTTATCTAAGGTTCATCCCTTCAACGTTGAACCTATTCAAGTTTGATGACGTCATCAATGACGTCATACCACGTGACCATGCAGTTGCACCCCCCCCCCCTTTGCCACTTAGACAACTTCACCCAAGTTTGATTGTCTGAGGTTCATCCCTTCTTGAGATATATCATGTTTCTCCTATAATGACGTCATCAATGACGTCATACCACGTGACCATGCAGTTGCACCCCCCTTGCCACTTAGACAACTTCACCCAAGTTTGGTTGTCTGAGGTTCATCCCTTCTTGAGATATATCATGTTTCTCCTATCATGACGTCATCAATGACGTCATACCACGTGACCATGCAGTTGCACCCCCTTGCCACTTAGATAACTTCACCCAAGTTTGGTTTCTGAGGTTCATCCCTTCTTGAGATATATCATGTTTCTCCTATGATGACGTCATCAATGACGTCATACCACGTGACCATACAGTTGCACCCCCCTTGCCACTTAGATAACTTCACCCAAGTTTGGTTGTCTGAAGTTCATCCCTTCTTGAGATATATCATTTTTCTGCTATGATGACGTCATCAATGACGTCATACCAAGTGACCATGTAGTTGTACCCCCCTTACCACTTAGACAACTTCACCCAAGTTTGGTTGTCTGAGGTTCATCCCTTCTTGAGATATATCATTTTTCTGCTATGATGACGTCATCAATGACGTCATACCACGTGACCATGTAGTTGCACCCCCCTTGCCACTTAGACAACTTCACCCAAGTTTGGTTGTCTGAGGTTCATCCCTTCTTGATATATCATGTTTCTCCTATCATGACGTCATCAATGACGTCATACCACGTGACCATGCAGTTGCACCCCCTTGCCACTTAGATAACTTCACCCAAGTTTGGTTTTCTGAGGTTCATCCCTTCTTGAGATATATCATGTTTCTCCTATGATGACGTCATCAATGACGTCATACCACGTGACCATACAGTTGCACCCCCCTTGCCACTTAGATAACTTCACCCAAGTTTGGTTGTCTGAAGTTCATCCCTTCTTGAGATATATCATTTTTCTGCTATGATGACGTCATCAATGACGTCATACCAAGTGACCATGTAGTTGTACCCCCCTTACCACTTAGACAACTTCACCCAAGTTTGTTGTCTGAGGTTCATCCCTTCTTGAGATATATCATTTTTCTGCTATGATGACGTCATCAATGACGTCATACCACGTGACCATGTAGTTGCACCCCCCTTGCCACTTAGACAACTTCACCCAAGTTTGGTTGTCTGAGGTTCATCCCTTCTTGAGATATATCATGTTTCTCCTATGATGACGTCATCAATGACGTCATACCACGTGACCATGCAATTGCACCCCCCCTTGCCTTTTCCCCTTGCCACTTAGATAACTTCACCCAAGTTTGGTTGTCTGAGGTTCATCCCTTCTTGAGATATATCATTTTTCTCCTATGATGACGTCAACGATGACGTCATACCACGTGACCATGCAGTTGCACCCCCCTTGCCACTTAGATAACTTCACCCAAGTTTGGTTGTCTGAGGTCCATCCCTTCCCGAGATTTGTTAATTTTCTTAGTATACCACAGGGTTCCCATGAGTTTCCGCGTACGGCGCGGAACGGACGGACGGACGGACGGACGTACGCTATACCTTTTATTCAGGAAGAAACAAAAAATTCATATCTCAAGAAGAGAACCACCTATGGCAACCAAACTTGGACACATTCATCTTTTTGGCGATACCTTTTTAACGCCCTAGTCATTTGACTTGGCGTCGTCAATAACGTGAGCAGAATGAGCGAGAAACCCCATGACGTTTGAAAATCAACTCCATACCTATGCCTGGACGTTATTTCCTTAGGTATGGCGCTCCGCTTGCGCGGGCCTTCGGCCCGCGCAGGAGCTCCGCTATTATATCCATGTCGAAATCACTAGCAAATCCTGAAATCTGATTGGCTCTCAGCAGTGTGATTTGAGCACGAATCACATTATCTGGAGCCCGAATCGCATCTTTATCTTAGCCAGAAGAATGAATGTTACAGAATGTTACACTAGAAAAAATTAACCAATCAGATTTAAGTATTACAAGGCGCTGAGCAAATTTGCAGGAAAATAATAGCAGAAAAACAATTTTCCTGCACTTTTGGGTGTGGAATCTCCCTTTCTCCTTTTGCTTGATAACAAAAATCACAATAAAACAAAACTTTGAATAACTTTCATTATTTACAGTACCTTGAAGAATATTTTGACTTTTCCTCAGGCAATTTTCCAGAGTTTGAGATCAGTTTTCGGCATAACATTGACAGTTTTGAAGCAAATAATCCACCACATCCTGCACCAAATCCAAATCCTGAGTCCAGCGAAAAAAAACATGAGGCTCACAGGACAATCCAAATGCCATACGAAATGGACATTCTTTGTGTAAAATGCTCCAGCACTTGAAAATAGATTGAGTCGTAATTGCTCCTTGTTTATCAGCTGTTGATTGTCTTGTCTTCTTTCCTGGGGTTTAAGAGCCCCTTCGAGCATGGAATTCAATGTTGTTGTTGCACAAAAGGGTTTGTTGGGAGTCAGACAAGAGATAACAACACTAGATTTCATGCCTAAAAGGGCTCTTAAACCCTAGAAAAGAAGACAAGACAATCACCATATAAACAAGGCACAATTACCTTTTAATATAATTTCTAGTGCTAAGTATTTTTCTCAAAAAGTGACCTCTCTCCTGTCCGATCAGCTCCTTCCGCCATCTTGAAAATCAGGATTTTACGAAAATGCCATGGCACCCAGCGAGTTAGATAAAGTTCTTGGCAAGTTTTATGCAGAAGTAAAAATAATGGCGAAGACTATGAGCCAGAGTCCCTCAAGATCATGCCAAGCACATTAGAGATGTTTTTGAAGGAGAACAACAATCCACTCAGTATGTTTTTCAAGCCACAAACTCTCCAATTTTCCATAGACTTTTCTGCATACATAATTAACTGTTTTGCATACAAAGAGATGTCCGGTGTTCCTGGTTTCTCCTTTTCGAGGAAAACCGTAAAATAGAGCTTATGAATTGATCGATACCCGAGATAGAGATAAATGTGATTTCAAAATGGATATAATAAAGTCTACATGATGTCCCCATGAATTATAGCAGTGTCTAACCAGAGAGCTAGATGAGAGGAGCCTAACAATGGGCTATTTAGGATAGATTTTACATAGTTTATTGTGGAGTCTCTATTGGATATGTTTGTGTGTAATCGATTAAAATGACACGAATCACCCTTAAAAACGATAACCAACACCTTTTCCTCACACCAAACATCTATTTTTAGTTCCAATACTCAAGCTTTGGTACTATTTAAAAATTTAGAACTAAAACATACGCTAATTTAAGTAGTTAATAATTTAGCTTTCGTGTTTCATAATTCAGCCAATAAATTGTTTCTCTGGTTTTCGTCTTGAATGGAAAAGCGTCTCATTTTAAACAACAGCTTTACCAGCTTCAATTTCTTCTTCAGTTTCCTTCCTTGCTAAACGCCTGTAAAGGATTTCGATGTAACGGGTTGCATAAAGTTCCATAAAGTTCTATGGCCTTTTCCCATCTAATGTTTATCCCGGGAATCAGCATGCACAAAGTTCCCTCTTATCGAGTGAAATGTTTTTCTCGTCGAGCACGCGTGAAGTTAAAGAGTCGATTGTTGAGTTAAATCCTTGTTTTCGACAACTTAATCCCCTCCGTGCTTTAGTTGAAACAATCCTGTGCAATTCTTGTTCTTCTCTTTGCAATCAAAAGCCGTTCATACTCATAGCGTGAACATGTGAAGTTGTTGATTTTCTTATCGATTACTTCACAGTCTACACTTCAATTTCATTCCACTCTGCCAACAATCACGATCAAAAACGTCGCTGACATGTAAAATATATACTAGCGATTGCTATTTTGGCAGAAAAGTCGATTTACATTTGACTTTGCCATCAGAACTTGAAGAATTTTCGCTCCGACATCTCCTAGCTGTGTCGGGAATGGGGCAGGCTGAGGAACCTGGCCTGGGTACACACGCAGACCACGTCCGCGATACTTAGACCAGCGGCTGTCCATCGGAAATTATAACCACGCGAAAGGTGCTCGATGGGTTACTTTTATTTTTATTTTTGTTTCATTTTATTTCATTTTGTTTTAATACCACACATTAGCCTATGGGGCTCCACCAGAGTTCCGCTATTAGGTAGAGAGACGGGTATTTCTCGCACGAGTGCCACCATCAAAAAACGTATTTAATCGTTATTCTTTTTAGAAAAAAAAGCGTCTCGGAGAAACTTTTTCAATTGTCCTTAGACGACCTATAGGCTTTTTTATTAATACTTTTATATATAAAGTAACAGGCACCCTGTAAAAGTTAACATTCAAGTTTCCAAACAAGAGGCGCGTTGGCTCGAACATCCACGGTACTAACAGTCACGTTAGCTTAGGCTGAAGCACACACACTGCTTTTATGCTTTAGAATTATCCAGCAAAATTACTTTCAAATCAGTGCTTATGCTTATGGAGTTGAATTTATTTATTTAAAACGCGAATTTTGAGTGCTGCGTTTGATTTTCAATTGAATCCGGGCGCGCGTCACTGTGTACGTGTAGCATTCTTGAACGAGAGTGCATTTGCAGTCTATACATTACAAAAGAAACACCAAATCGCGAGCACAAATAACCAGATTACTTTCTGATTAAATTTCCAGCTAGTGAAATGCATTTAAGAGGCAAACATATTAATGTTTTCAAATTTATCAAGCAATATTATGGAGCAACAACATGACAATGAGCCTATTCATGTGAACTTTTGAGATGAAGTGGGTATCAAAACTTGTGAAATTATATGTTAAAACCGGACCGGATTAAAATTCATTATAGTACATAATCTCAAGGAAACATTGATAACAATTGTGTGAGGTTTCATTTCGTTGGGAAAATGCCGAATAACTCATAAATTGCGGAAGAAGTTTGCACGCGCTTTGAAGTTTTTCCAGATAACACTGATTTGCATAGCAACGCATTGAGCAAAATTATTCATCCTACGAATTGTCGATCTTTGTCCATTGCATGAGATATTGTCATCTTTCTTCATAATGTCTGAATGATTAAAAGGCGCCATTATTTCTGGTGCAGGGAAATATAAAGGAAAAAACAAATGCTCTCAGTCGTGTTGCTATGCTCCGTTTTAGTCTCCCGTCTAAAGTTGAATACTAATTTGTCTCGTGAATCAATTAAATTGGTGCTTGAACGTAATGCGCAAGCGCGCACTTAGTCTCCTCATTAACTTGGTTCGTAACTAATGTGCACTAATCAATGTAAATTATCTCGAATGTTTCAGCTTACCTTCAGTTGTTTGCATGAATACTTTCCATGCTCTCGTGTTGGTAAAGATAAATTATGCATTGCGATGACGATCGCTTGCTCAGGCAGTTTTTTCTCCATTGATATTTTTCTAGGCTCTTGAGGTTGAAAGAGAAAAGAACAAGTTCTTGGCATCGCGTGTAGCGGAGAAAGATAAGGTAGCTTTCCAAAATGTTATTCACGCACTTGAGAATGCTTGCTCGAGAGGTCAACGGGGTCCAGTCAACGTGCTATCACTACGAACTGCAGAGCGGCCACGTCATGGCATGGTTTTGAACTCTCATGCACATAAAAAAGTAATGCTAGAATATGTTGGTGTGTAATTATATTATAATTACTTATTTTATTACTGGTATAAAACGATTACCTGGTTTCCAGGCTTCTAGGTTTTCAATAATGGAAATCTTTACCTACGCCTGCTCTTGGTATTTCCAGGGGAGTATTGTTTCACCCAATGCAGTTGCCAACCAGTCGAACGAGATACATACTAAGGTATGATAGAGTGCCTTGTGCGTTTTCTTCGGTGCACTGAAGAACTTCGGTAAATTGTCACTTTAGTGATACAAAAAGCCACCATTTTTCGTACACTTGCTGACCGCATATACTGCGCGAATTTTGCAGGTTAATAATAAACAAGTCCTTTATTGGACTTCAAAACCAAAGACCTCTGAAGAAGTAAGTAATATATAGATTTAGGCACTGCCTAAAAGCGGAGCTCCTGATGCATAATCCATAAAATTTTTATTACAAACCAAACACACATTACGAATGTTACGTTACGGGACCTGAATTTGATATTAAAATTTCACATTTCATCAACATCGAATTCCTTTTTGAATTGCTAATAAAGAGTTGGTTTGGCATCCTCCTAGAATCTTGGCTCGAGATTCACTGTTATACTTTCGGCAGCAATGTATACATGTTAGAGAAGTAGATTTTGAAACAGGGCAGTATCTTAGTCACTCTAATCTCATTTGCGAACTTGAGAAAGATGACTGGCGCACTACATACGTTTTCAAGGACGCGACAAAACTAGTGGAAAACGTTTAGTGGCACTCTCTGACTACTTTCTGTAGTTTACAGGATTACGTTTCATTTTATTCGCGTTTTTTTAGTTTTGTAAGTGCTGTTAGCTATTAGTTTTGTAAGTTGTAATAAAGAGGATTATTTATTTATTCTAATTCTACAATTATATGGTGTGCCGTACATGTCCTTTAGAGTCTGACAACTGTCTTGACTGAGTTCTTGAGAGTCTCCGTAAGAAATGTGAATAATGCCATTTTGCTCGGGTCGGTTTTTGAAGAAAACTTTCGATGCTTCTATAACAAATAAAAAGTATCATTAGTACTGAAATAAGTTTACACATACGCCGGTCTAATCATGAGCCGTTCCTAATTGAAATAGACAATACAGTTTCTTCATTTGCATTAGGAACGGCTAATAGGATTTTTTTCAAAAGATACCGACTCATTATACCTTCAAATAACAAATTATATATTGTTTTAAATGTATTCGACGCGACTCTAATTCGACGTATGCCCCAGACCTTATAGACTTTCTCAAAGTCCCTTAAATTTTTCGTGTTTGGTATTCGACTTGTGGCAACTCTTAGCCGGCTTAGATCCTAGGCCATACCGTCAAGTTTTTCGTGCTTGGTCTTCGACTTGTGGCAGCTCTAGCCGGCTTAGATCCTAGGCCATACCGTCATTGCAGATTTGTTTACCTGTAAGCATGATGTCGCCACCACGTCAAACAAACATAACGTCAAGCAATCACAGCGAGAGAGGCAATTATTTGATGCCCTACACAACATAAAATAAACACATTAAAATAAGGAAGCGCTAATGAGAAAAACAAGTGCAATACCTTGGCAGTTTCTAGCATCATTGATAACTTCTAAGTTCGCCTTCAAGTCGATGCACGTGCGGGTTTCTCACGGACCACGCGGGCCACGTTATATTGTTTTGTCCGCGTCCAGAACTCAAGGATGTGTGTCACTCGGCAGACGTAAATAAAAAAATAAAACAAGAACAGTAAGATAGAGGATGTTGTACCACTTTTTTCAAGAAAAAGCAACACTGTAATGGTACTTTTGCTTTATAACAATATAACAAATACCATTGAAATGTGCTGTAGGGTGCGATACGAGGTGCTTAACGAACAATCCAAAACTGTTAGCAGAGGCCAAACAGCTTCCTAGACTAGGCACGAGCGATCGCTAATGTGTATTGATTCCAGGATATAGTAGTTATTTTACTGCTAGCTCTAAAAGACTCCTCACTCGCCGCGACATGAGAGACAGTTCTATCAGAGAATTTGGTCAATGGTTGACTTCGTTACAATGCACCCACTTTCACATCGGGTGGTAGCGTTATCGAAGAGGTTAGTTCATTCAAGCTACTCAGAGTTCACTTGTCCAGCGACCTCTCCTGGGGAGTGCACTGTGATTATCTACTGAAGAGGGAAAAACAGACGTATGTTTGCTATCGTCAACTAAGAAGATGCGGGGTTCCACCGTCTGTCAAACGCCTTAGAGTCTGTACAGAGGCGGGCAATGGCCTTTAAATGGCCTAGTTTGCCTTATAACAAGGCTATGGATCAGCGCAACCATCCTTGCACTTTGTAATCTCCCTGTAATTCAGCACGGCTGCAATAAGGTTGGAATAAACTACATTATTAACTCGTATACTTCACGCCGTGAGTTTCAGGTGCCAGCCTTGTTGCTGTCAGCCTTCAGTGCGTGTCTTCATTGGTTTACATGGCTTTATTTCTTGGTACTGGTGATCTTCGCCACCACTTATTAAAACAAACGTAACCTCAAGCTGTCTCAGTGATAGACAATTATTTGATGTCCTACACAGCATAAAGCATCAGAAAATAAGGAATATGCATTGAGAAACGAGCTCACAGAATACATAATACTGTAAGGTGCGATATTACAAAGGCAAACATACCTATCCAGGAGAGCTTGGGAATAAGCATACATTTGATTACGCACCGTTCAATTGGGCCAAGTTGTGA
This sequence comes from Scolanthus callimorphus, assembly GCA_033964015.1. Taxonomy (NCBI): domain Eukaryota; kingdom Metazoa; phylum Cnidaria; class Anthozoa; order Actiniaria; family Edwardsiidae; genus Scolanthus; species Scolanthus callimorphus. Next base: position 223,590 of record CM066916.1, on the reverse strand, counting down.
CGCTCATTGATACCGGAAAGAAAGATAAACAAATCAGTGACGAGAGTAATAGCAAAAAGCCAAGAGAATAGGACCCCGTGCCCGATGGCCATGCCAGGCTAATTTTTGTTTTCAACATCCAACTGCCTTATTCGTTACCGACAGCACTATTTGTTGCCAAAAAGGGATATTGGTTTGGAGTAAGAAATTATGTTTTTGTGATTGCGGAAAATGGCAAGAAAAACAAGACAAACCTTTAAAAGCCTTTTGGGCGCGCGGTCGCTTTATCCTCGTATTGTCAAAAAGGAAATACAAAAGTACTGATTGTAATACCTTTGACGTTTCTAGTATCATTCGATAACTTGAGATCCCCTGCTGTTGGACCAGTAGACGTTCTTCAAATAAGCCCACGTTATATTGTGTGTCAACTGCCAGAGCTCCACGACGTGTTTCAGTGAGACACTTCAAATCTAAATAAAAAACGCAAAAACAAACACAAGAACATCAATCATTCGTGATGGCTATTTGACACTTAAAATTAATCCCATTCAATAATTGAACTTACCATAACGGTTAAAAAGACTTCTCACAGTAAGGTTTAGTTATGCATGGCCACGCAAGGCCCTCAGTCTCAAATGACAGACTGATTCCAGCATAACCAATTATGCATGGCCACGCAAGGCCCTCAGTCTCTTCTGACAGACTGATTGCAGCATAATCATTAATCGCGGGTTATGCATGGCCACACAAGGCCCTCAGTCTCTTCTGACAGACTGATTCCAGCATAACAAGTTATGCATGGCCACGTAAGGCCCTCAGTCTCTTCTAACAGACTGATTCCAGCATAACCACTAGTCTCCCTGTTATGCATGGCCACGCAAGGCCCTCAGTCTCTTCTGACAGACTGATTCCAGCATAACCACTAGTCGCGATATCCTGGTCACACGACTCGGATGCTCTTCCAACTGTTCTACACGATCATTCATATTGATTCGCGACGACCTTCTCAGTCTCGAGACTCTTCCCAATGCACTAGCTCTCGGAAAGTCTCCCCCTCGTATACTCTGCGTAGAGGTTGTCGTTCACGACATTCTGCAGTCAAAGCACGTAGCCTTTCGATTTCTCTTTGTCGAGATTGTACTGTCGGCGTATTAACTGCACGAAATCTGTCCATATTGATGAGTACGTCCTGGTGAAATGCAAAGTCTGGATCTCTTCAATCTCCCCCTGCAGACTTCGCTCTAGACAATGCCACAAAGAATGCTCCTGGGCTCTTTGCTTCAAACCCATGACTACCTGGATGAATCACGACATATCTGAATGGCTCTCCTTCGCCTACAGTCATCCCTTGGCATTTATGAATCGTCATTCCCCAAGCCAATCGTAGCGGAATCTGCACACGTCTGCAACATACGCAGTCTGTTGCCCTGCTTATTGGTACAATTGGCACAACAGTTGGATCAGTGGCGATAAAAGCTGGTCCCTTGTAGCCACCAAAGCGCACTAACACACAATCCGGTTGTGGCGGTGGGTCGTCCGTCGGTCTGCGTCCTTCAAGATAAACAATATCTACCACGTTGCCGACCGCCCCATTGTATAGACCCCATTCTACCTTAAGGTTTGCCACGAGCATCACTTTGCTGTCCCGGTAGAGGTAAACGACTTTAAGCAATCCACCAGCCTTGTTGCTGTCAGCCCTCAGCGCGTGCCTTCCATGGTTAACAGCTTTAATTTTTGCTACTGGGTGATCTTGACGTTGATTACATTGCAGCAATTTGTTCTTATTTCGTTCCCATTCAAGTCGATGCGTTGGGAACACAAAGAGACCCTGCTCATCCATTCTCTGTAACAGTTCTTCACCATGTGTCCTGAGGAGATCGTGCCACTGGAATTGCTGAAGCCACTGCACATGCTCCATCGTAGTTGTATAGTCACGCATACACGTCAGCACGTCTCGTAGCTGTACTTCTGCCTCGGACTGTCTGACAATCTGGACCAGCTCTACGGCAGTGTCAAAGGCTGTCCACACTAGTCTACCATGGTTGGAGGGAGCGTTCCGTGATTCCGCTACATACACGGGTGTGTCCAAAACCGGAGGCAACTGAACGTCATCTCCCATCATTGCCACTACTGGAATTCCTCCCCAGGGTTCCACTGCAGTTCTTCCTTTGTTCATTGCATATCGTGCGTGCTGTTCCATCCAGCCCATTGTAGTGCGCCCAAACATAGATCGTTCATCTCCAATCAGCACCTTCAGGTTCTCACATCGTTTTTGAATTTTCTCTAAGACAATTCCTGATGGGATGGTTAGCTCGTGGCAAGATCTTCCTCCCGTTGGTATCGATAAAAACCTGTGCGCCGTACTCCCTTCAACCAAGAATGCAGCATTTCCCGTGGGCGTGATCACTTGAATAGCGTCATTAACACCACAGACCTGTCTTACTAAGGGCTGTAAACACTTGATCACGTATGATTTCCCTGTACCACCTGTTCCAGACACGACGAGTCGAAGTGGTTGGTAATCAACAGGGTTCTCCATGAAAGTACGTAGTGTGTGTAATACTAAAGCTACGACCGAGCTCTGCTCTCCATTCAATGTTAGGGGGCTTACGTCAGGGAGTTTAAGTTCTTCATCCCGTGTGCTGTCTTCGTCATTTTCTTCGACGCGATTTTGCAGCCATTTCTTCGGATCTTGGTTGGGTGGCATTTCCAATGTAGTTCTGCTCCAATCATAGTCTTCGCCTCCGTCATCAAACTGGAACTCTCTATTGTCTTGGAGTCGTTGATGCTGACCTGCATACACACCGACCCAGTCTGGTTGGTCTTCCTCTTCATCATCTTCACTGTCGGCTTCTTCATACAGTTCCTCCCTTGGATGTTCATCTAGCTGCCGAGCCTTCCACACCTTGGCCTTTACGAATGTAGGACACTCATTCGTCAAGAGAAACGCCTCAAAGTGATACTTCCAGGAGTGGTCATCGTTCTTGACTTCTTCCAATGTGAACCAATTGGGCCAGTGCAACAACAACATGGTGCGACAAAAGTCTTCGTTTAGTGGCCAAGTAGCGTACGTCGAGCCACCACTTACTACTGGAACTTTGCCATCTCTTGAGGCAAACTCATACCAAGAGCATCGATCATCGCGTCTTCTTGCTAGGTACTTGTCTAGAGGAGTGTTACTGGTAGCAGTGTTACCATTCCGCTCCAGACGTCTTGACCCTGTCAGGGATAGGTATCTGAAGTTTCTACTGCTTTGCCAAAGCCTCAAACCACTCAGCTCGAATGATGCCTCTGGCCCGCTAACATCGCGTCGTCCCACTGTTTTCATGAGTAGCTTTGCACAAATGGATCTTCCAGATACCTCATCGCCTTCCTCTGTAGTGTTCACCATGTCTTTAAATAGTTCAATGGTGGCTTTCGTTGTCTTTACATGCGTATCCACATACGTAGTCTATCACAGCCATAATCTCGTTAGCACTCGGGTCATCTGGAGGCGAGTTCGACAATATCAAGCTGAGATCCCCATTAGCTCGCCAAGATTGTAATTGGAAACGCGAATGCTGAACCAGGCGAGGGTGGTCACGCGGCAGCTCAAGACGATCAGCTCCATTGTGGTCTTGTACGATTTCTGGTACGTCACGTGCTTCTTTTCCTCGGTGAAATTCAGATCCAAACTCCATTCGACATACTCGCTCGTTTGGCTGCAGACCTGGTTCAGGGTGGCGTGGAGTTCTCAAACAGTAATCCGAACAGCAGTGCAGGGCCACTCTATTAACGAGCTGCAAATGATCTTCTAATATCGCATCTTGAGTTGCAGCTACATCCATCACATTATCACAAGCGGATCTTGGTTATGTGACACTGGCTCTGCAGTACCTTCTGGTGGCGGCCAAAGTTCTTTTCTAGGATCACCGTTAGCGTCTTTACCAGATGGATGGGAGGCGCTCAATGCAAGATTCTCCTCTACCCAATCACTTAGTCGGCTGACGTACTCGTCATCATTGCATCCGTCTTCGCGAGCATTCTGCAGTAGCTGGTGCGGCTCCCGGTCCTCTCTCCAACTCAGCTGATGCCAATGAATCTGTCCTCTAGACTTGGCGAATTCGTAGCGGTACCAGTAGTCACTAATGCCAAACACAGGCTCTAGAACCCTCTGATGATAGCTCTGTGTCCGCATGTCAAAGTACGCGACAACAATGTGCGTGTTCTCCTGCACAGCTTTGAACCGCGCGTTACTATCTTCTGCGAGATCGACCCTTTCACCGGTGGTTTCGAAAATGTACATTTCCAAAAGTCTTCTTAGCGGTGGGAAGTAAAACTCTGCACAGCTACCCGTCATGAAAAAGGAAGGCAAGCCACGTTTCTCATTCACCATGAACTCGACCAAGGCTTGTAGCTCTCTGCGTCGCTGATGCCAGTACTGGCTTGTTCCACGAAGACTTGCCCCAAAGTAAAGAAGTTTGTTAGCAATGGTGCTGTCACCCCTTGCCAGCCGCTCTTGTAAATCAGCAACAGTAATGTGAGGATCTCCTAACTGCTGATCGACAAAGTATCTGCTCTGCTCCAGTGCCCTTTTCCTCAGAATCATGTTGTGCACCACGAATTTCCACACTTTGTGTTTCGAGAATCTTCCATCTTGATACCACAACAAGTGCTCGGCCCATTCATGGAGAGATGCACACGTTCTCTGTCGATTTACATGGTAATCACCCTCTCCAGTGGGAAATAAACAGGGAAACGCCATGGAGAAAAAATATGGTGTGGTAAACTCTCATGCCGGCATCGTATCTGTGGTTGGCCATGGAATCAACGGTATCTGCGCTGGTCTTGCATTGATATTCTCGTTATTTTCTGCTGGTCTCCCTTCAGTCACAATGCGGTTAACAGCTGCCTCAATCTGTGCTTCTACATTTACACCTATAAAATAGTGAAGCATTCAGACATTATATATTGACGAAAACAGAATGTAACAAAAATAATATTCTGGGGGAAGGGGTAGAGGGAGGCTAGTTAATTTTAGCTTTGGGTCAAAACTGGTGTGGTTTAGCATCCGGGTGCCAACACTCGTATGAACGAATCCAGTTGCCACCACACTAAGGCGTAAACAAATTTTAACTACATAAGTTGCCTTAGATGCATTTCATTAGGATTGTCACACTGATGAACCAACAAAAGTGCAACATCAAATTTTCAATAAAACTATTCTTGCTAAGATTGCTAGGATTGACCCCGAAATGGTATTGATTTGGTAAACATTTTCTGATAACATTTGCCAGTACGACCATCAGGTAGCATCCCTGCCTCAAAAGTCCACGCGGCAGAAGATCTCAGTCCCAGGCGTTACTAACGTTACAACCCAAATACAACAAGAAGCCTACCCAGAATGCATGGAAAGCACGAGTGGCGCAGCACTTTAAAAAGCGCTTGCCTCTCGCCTCTGTGCACCGAGTCTCGTAAGTGATAAACAAAAATATATTACATTTAAAAAACAGATGAATGACTCACCGGGCTCAGGAAGGAGAATCCCTGACACTGTCTCGTCGTCCTCATTTTCCACATGTCCAGTATCTAACTGCGCTGTTGCGGGCCCTTGATCATCTCCATGCTGCGTCTCCGTAAACTCAACAGTCCTTAGATCTGGTAGTTCGCCGTCAACCGGTAGGCGCTGAATGCGGCCGTCGTCTATAGTTACGTCCCTGTAAGCAGGATTATTGTCCTTAAGCCATCGGATTGCACGCTCTACTTTATGCCTTCTCACTTTAAAGTCCTTGTGGGTGTCATCCTTTCCTTGCCTTCTCACTCGGATTATTTCCACCTCCGTTGGTAAGCGTGGTAAAATGCTAGCGGGTTCTTGCACGGCCTGCGGAAATGCTATGCAATGTCCTTTGGCTGCTATACCCCCGTGCTTTAGCAAGTGCACACGTACAGCGGGAGCAATCCTTGCTATCAGCATCTGCTCAGCATCGCTTAGTCCATTTAAGTCATCGGGAACATGTCCAGGGTCCATGTTATTCTCGTGTGACCACATCTTTGGCTGGTGCTTGTCACTTTTACATCTTTTACAAACGTTCTTCTTCAACTGCAACCTTCGTTCCTTACATATATCGCACAGCCCAAAGCTATATGTCATCTGTTCTACTTCAAATGCACGAGTTGCTTGATAAGCTGCTTCTTCCTGCTGCGTTGATCCGAAAGGCGGGGGCTGTGGTAGGTCACCAATAGCTTCAATCAACCGCTGTTCCTCTTTCACTATTTTAGTACGGTTTCGACGGTGACGCTTTCGATAATCAGCATCTGTTTCTAGGTTACCAGGTGGTGAATACTCGTACTTTACTCCAACAGCTCTTGCCCTTGCAATAAGGTTACGATCTTCTAACTGTTCTTCTTCGTCGCCCTGATCTTGTCTCGCCTGTGCATCATTTTCATTTATATTTTCAACACCACTTCCATCTAAAGTTAAGTCAGATACACTGTGTTGGTTGTTTGTGGTCCAATGGTGTCAAATAACAATTAAAGGGAATCCTGGCTGTAGCCTTATCAAGCTCAGAGGAAAGTTAAACAACTAAAAAAATATTCGACAAAAAGTTTTGTGATTAATTAATGGGAAGACGGGATCGGTCAAATATCTTGAAACGATGTCGGAATTATTAATCGAAATTAACTGCGACAGTTTGGATATGAAACTAGAAATTGACCAATAGAACTAGGAAATATGATGATTTCAAAAAGAAAACTATATATGAGAACTAGAACTAGGACTATAGAAAGTCCTTCGCACGAAAGAGGATTTTTCCTTTACCAAATGCTTTGACGATGAAGTTATAATGAAAACAGATATTTCTAAATTAAGCTGATGACAAAAACGTGAAAACAAAACAAGCTGGGATAACTGTGGTTTGCAACTAAAATTAGAACGGAAGTGATGTATTCCGCTTATGAATATTCTAGCTAATTAAAACAGCGAAAGTCGCATGGAATAAAGTGTAAAACTTTGTAGAAATATGGAAAATTACTATGGAAAATGTTATTCAAGCGCCATAACTTAACTTTGAAATGGACAAGGATCTTACAAGGATGAAAGGTGAGAACGATCATTGACTCTGTTCCGCAAAAGGAATCTGTTGTGAAACAACTTGTGAACTAATATTTCTGACCCGGACGATCGCGCGACCAGTGTGCGACTGTGAATATTAACATAACTACTAAAATGTCTAAACTGAAACCTTGTCCGTACAATTGTTGATGTAAAACTAAATGACAATAATCACAATAAAAGAGAAATGATTACTATGAATTTTTGCCTGATACATGTGTAGAAGGAATAACCGAAAGGGAGAAATAAAGGATTCCGCGTGCAGCGTGGCGATACTTTTGAAGTGCAACAACAAATTACAGCTGATTTTACGGCCATTAAAGCAGGAATTAGCGAGAAATAAAGGATTCTGAAACGATTCCTAAGTGACATTAAACTAGACCTAATTTATAGACTAAATAACAACTCGAAGCTAAGGCTAAGCCTGCAGCAAGTAGTTGGAGTTCTCTAGATAGATACCAAACATGGCGTCGCTCAAATAATTTCTGACCCTAAATGATACCTTAAAAGATGAGGTCGTGTGTGACAAGTAGGCGCGAAGGAGGCAGGTAACAGGTAAAAGTTACCCATCAAGAAATTTCCGTGTTTGACTAAAATCTGCCTTTAATGTTGTCTATTTTATCGTCTTCTCATCGAGTAATCTCTCTTGCTTACACAGCTTACACCCCCCCCCTCCAAGATAAGGACGGCGCATAACAGCTTATCCTAACTCAATTTCCTTCTTTTTACCCTCTCAACATAACATAGAAACTGTTTTCTTGGTGCTCTTATTCTGGTTATAAGTGTAGCGAGCAAAGCCATTCATTCACTTGCATAATTCATTGAAATGCATAATTTATATGCATAATTTATAATTTAAATCTTCGTCTTCTCGGATAAGAAAGTTAAACCGTAGGTCCCGTCTCTCACATGCACTACACTAACCTGAACCAGAGGGACGTTAAAGAACCACGGGGACGTCGGAAGTTGCCCATCCTCAGTGTAGGACTTACATGCTAACCCACTACACTGACAAGGGAGCCTCGTCATTGGAGCCTCGCTCTGTGAGGATTTCCCGGCCCTCGGGCAAAAGCTATTAAATTAAATTAAATGGATTTCTCTTCTTTTAAGTTTCTTCTGAGCTTGAAAAGGCTAAACAGTCGGGATACCTTTTAAGGAACTTTTAAAACTTATTTTCAAGAATTGGGGTAGGAAAAATATTACTCTAGAGGCGAATGAGAACGAATGAGAACGAATGCCCTTCACATAACATTAAATGTATGTCCTGCTAATGACCAGAAGCTCAAAAACCTGATCCTGTTCAACAAATCATGAAGTAATATTTAAAAGCAGACTATGAGGACTTGACGGGATTTCAAAGTCTGTGCAAATATTTCCAGTCCAAGCCGAAGGCGAGGACTGGAACTAATTGCGCAGGCTTTGGAATCCCGTCAAGTCCTCATAGTTGGCTTTTAAATTACTTCAAATACTCAATAATGTTTGACCTAATTAGCCAACACAGAGGGAAAACGATCAATGTTAAAACATCTCCATTCATTAAAAATCCTTAGCCATTTGAAATACTCAGATAATTGCCTGTGATATAAATATGTTATTTACTTGCTGGGAAGTCTGTATAGGGAAAAACTGTGACCGAGGGCTGAAAAATGTTGACCGAGGCCGGAGAGTGGAGAGAGGAGACCTGTGTCTTCGCATGGTTCCTACAGTAAAGACTGACTAGTACCGTACAAAAAAAAATCATTTGATGGGGAGGACCTTGAAATTATATGAAGATTATGAATTTGGATTTCGTCACTAGTCATGCGCTGAAGTGAAAAGATCAAGAGTGTTTTTAATAAAGCCTGTCCCACATGGAAGTTGGCGGCACACATGCATATAGTCTCAAGCAAAACATTCTTTGCACTCGATCCTTAGTCTTCTCACGGAGCGGTTCCTACAGTTTGCCTTTGCACGGCGCAAAGACTGACTAGTAGAACAACTTTTTGAGGGTGAGGACCTTGAAATTATGAATATTTATAGTTCAAAGGTCCTTGGACCTTGAAAAAGTTTTCAAGTCCCACCTTGCAGTGATCTTCCTGGGATTTCAAGGTACATGTACTGCACGTGGTACAAAATGAGAGCTCTGTTGGTTTTTCTTGTGTTTAATGAAGAAATCAAAAATTCGCTGTAAAATCAGTGTAAAGCAACAGAACAAAAATGGCTAGTACAGAAACCGTAAAACAGTCCCACGAGGCGAGCTCTCGCATGGAATCGAGGCTCCAATATGACGTAAGCATAATTTCAATGTACAATGTCTATTTTCAACACTCCTTCTCATTGTCCATTGAAGGGCTTCGGTGTAACCCCAATCAGTTCACGAAGTTTAACAAATTGCCCTTTTGGAAGTCCTTTTGTTAACAAGTCAGCCACCATGTCCTTTGTAGAGCAATAAACTATATCAACAACATTCTTGTCTACCTGATCTCGTACAAAATGATGTTTAATATCTATATGTTTTGCTCTTCCGTGATAGTTCGGATTCTTTGTCAAGCTGATTGATGATTGGTTATCTTCATAGATGATCATAGGTGCCTTAGCATTTGCTTTTAAGTCACCAAGCAACTGCTTTAGCCACACTGCTTCTTGCACAGCAGAAGACAAAGCCACATATTCTGCCTCAGCAGTTGAGAGTGCAACACAAGGTTGCTTCTTGCTTCTCCAACTTATAGTAGCACCGCACAGCTTGAATGTGTAACCAGATGTTGACTTACGGTCGTTGACGTCACCTGCCCAGTCAGCATCTGAAAATCCAATGCACTCTGAATCTGCATCACTGGTGTAAAGTAAACCATAATTAACAGTCCCTTTAAGGTATCTCAAAATTCTCTTAACAGCAGTCCAGTGCTCCTTAACTGGATGAGAGCAATATCTAGCCACATTACTAACAGCAAATGTGATGTCTGGTCGTGTAGCAGATGACAGGTATAGCAGGCTTCCTACTACAGATTGATAGTCTGACTGGTTATATGGTTCACTGTCATCACTAGCCTTAGTGAGTTTCGAGTTCGAGTCAACAGGGGTATCAACTGGCTTGCAATTCTCCATGCCGAATTTATCCAAATGTTCTCTGTATAAGTTGGCTGGCCGATCCATATCTTCCCATCACCCTGAGTCACTTGTACTCCAAGAAAGTATTTTAACTCGCCCATATCCTTTATCTCAAATCTCTCAGAAAGGCATTGCTTCACTTCATTGATTTTCTCATCAGTTTTGCCTGCGAGAATAATGTCATCCACATAAACTCCAATAATAAAGGGTTCATCATCATCAGCAGCAACATAAATGCATGGATCACTAGGTGTCTGTGAAAATCCCATGGATTTCAGATGTCCATCTAATGTATAGTTCCAGCACCTAGGTGATTGTTTTAGTCCATAGAGGCTCTTATTGAGCTTACACACTAGGTGTTCCTTCCCTTTCACAACAAAACCTTCTGGCTGTTTTACATACACCTCTTCAGCTAATTCTCCATTAAGAAAAGCTGTAGTAACATCCATTTGGTGCAATTTTAATCCTTGCTGAACAGAGAGTGCGATGACAGTCCGTAGAGATTCAAATCGCACCACAGGACTAAATGTCTCATCATAGTCAACACCGTATCTCCTTGTGCAACAAGTCTGGCTTTCCGCCTCTCTAGTGAGCCATCAGCGTCAAACTTTGTACGAAAAACCCACTTACTTCCAATTGCCTGTTTTCCGTCTGGCAATTCAGTGAGGTTCCAAACATCATGTTTATATAGAGAGTTCATTTCTTGTTGCATAGCATCATACCATTGGTCGCCGTTAGGGCCATTCAAGGCCTCATTTACAGTACTGGGCTCCGCAGGCCCATCACTGGCCACTGTCACCCATTCCCCTAGACGAGTGGGTGGGCGTCGTTCACGTGATGACTGTCGTAATTCACATGTTGATGGGTCATTAGCCATAGATGTATCCTCACTCACATCATCAACATTAGACAGCTCGAGGGTAACAAGCTTATCATCAGTTCCATTAGACTTCTCCTTTCGTAAAATCCCAAATTCATTCTCGTCAAACTTTACATCCCGGCTAAAAATGACACGTCCTCGTTCCACATCAAATAAGCGATATGCCTTAGTGTCAGTCCCATAGCCCAGAAATACACATTTTCTAGCTTTAGGATCAAGTTTCTTCCTCTCAGCATTTGGAATGTGTGCATAAGCAGTGCATCCGAAGCTCCTTAGATGTGCTACACTAGGCTTTGAACCAGTCCAGGCTTCATAGGGGGTCATCCCTTCAAGTGCCTTTGTAGGGCTTCGATTATGCAAATAAACAGCTGTGTTAAGAGCTTCAACCCAGAACTTCTGGGGTAACTTGGCCTGAATCAGCATAGATCTTACTGATTCAATCAAAGTTCTGTTCAAACGTTCTGCCACGCCATTCTGTTGTGGCGTTCCTGGCACAGTAGTTTGATGAGCTACTCCTTCTGTCTTTGTGAAGTTATCAAAGTTTGTCGAGATATATTCTCCTCCATTGTCAGATCTCAGAATCTTTAACGTGTATCCACTTGATTTTTCAACCAAGGCTTTCCATTCTTGGAATTTTGCGAAGGCTTCGTCCTTCGTCTTCAAAGGATAAACCCATACGTAGCGGGTTTTGTCATCCGTGAGAGTCATGAAATACTCAGCACCTCCTGATGACTTCGGAGTGATTTTTCCGCATAGATCACTATGTACAAGACCAAGGGGCTCTGTACCCCTCTTTGCACCAGAAGTTGGAAAAGGACAGCGGTGTAGCTTGCCTTGGATACAAGCTTCACAGAAATCTAAATCCTTCTTGGGGTCAAAATCAAAACCAGTCACCAGCGATTCGTTGGCTAGCTTTTTCAGATTTTGAACACCCACGTGTCCATATCTTTGATGCCATAACATTTCCTTTGACTTGCTTGATTCAGCACGAGCTGCATTTGAAATTTCCACTTCCTTTTGATATTGCAAATAAAACAAAGATCCCATCTTCTTTCCAGTAGCAATGGTTGCGCCATCAGCTCGAACAATTTTACAACCACTGTCATCAAAGCTGACATTGTAACCAGCTCCAGTAGCTTTTGGGACACTTAAAAGATTGTAGCTAAGATTAGGAACAAACAGCACATCCTTCAGATTGCACCTTTTGTGCTTTCCATCTGGCAGAACTGCATACAAAGTCACTGTGCCACGGGCAGTAGCATTTAGCGCTTTCCCATCACCGAGTTGAACCTCCACAGGTTTCTTCAGTTCAGCACAGTTCTTCAGTAAATTGTGATCATTTGTCATATGACAGGTGGCACCTGAATCAATAATCCACACATCACTCGCACAAGCACTTGCTCCTAAGGCCTGAGTCACAATTCCCAAACTTTCAGAGTCAGAGTCAGCTCCTGCCTCAGCAACATTGGCCTTGTGCTTTGCAGGTTTGAACTCTGGTGTTCTGGTGTTTTGATGCTCCTTCTCCTTCTGTAGACTCCAGCAATTACGCTTTATATGACCAATCTTGCCACAGTGGTGACACTTTGGACCTCTAGACTTTTTCCCTAACATCACCTTCTCAGGAGGCTTTTCACCAGCTTCACGTTCTTTCAACTTTCTCTCCTCATGGAACAGACGTTCAGTAACTACTTCCATGTCTGGTACTTCACTATTTGCTTCTAAAGCAGTCACGAGCATGTCAAACGACTCGGGTAAACTCGCTAGCAACGTCACAACTTTATCTTCGTCCTCCATGGGAGCGCCAATTACGGCCAATTCATTGAAGATTTCGGTTATCGATTTCACATGGTCTTTAACTGTGTCTCCTTCTCGAAGTCTCAAATTGTTCAGTTTCCTTCTCAACGACAACTTATTCGCCCAGGTTTTCTTTTGGAATTGCTCTGAGAGCTTTTCCACACAACCACCGGATCTTCTGGGTCTCCTAACAAGTATAACAGCGAGGGATTCACGGAAAGGACAATAGTCGCCAGTGCTTTATTGCTTCGCACAACAAACTTCGCATATCTATCCGCTTCCGTCTGCGCAGGAGCAACTTCAGTCCCGCTAACTATACCCCACAGGTTGTCCTTCATGAGAGCCATCCTACATTGGATTTTCCAAGTTCCATAGTTCGCTCCATCCAAAGGCACAACCGCAACTGTATTCAGTCTCGCCGCTGAGTCCGCCATCTTGAATCAAGCTTTCACTTTCCGACAACAACTCCGTCTTTTTGCTTCTTCAGAATTCTTTTAAGAGCGAACTCTGGGCCCATAACCTGTTGGTTTTTCTTGTGTTTAATGAAGAAATCAAAAATTCGCTGTAAAATCAGTGTAAAGCAACAGAACAAAAATGGCTAGTACAGAAACCGTAAAACAGTGCCACGAGGCGAGCTCTCGCATGGAATCGAGGCTCCAATATGACGTAAGCATAATTTCAATGTACAATGTCAATTTTCAACATGGTTGGCTGATTAGGTCATGAACAATAAATGAGTATTTGAAATAATTAATTTATATCCATGTGAGCCCAATAGTGAGATAAATACATAAAAAGAGAGTACTTTCATTGCTTTTTGAATGTCAAAATGGGAGTTCCCCCTCCCCCAGGGCAGGAGGTATATTGTTATAGATCTATAGGCCAATCCTTAAAATGGTTAAATTCGAAAGCTAGATGAAGCAAATCCATGAGAACAACGTAATTTAAAATGAAATAAAGGCATCTCTGAGAGGTGAGGAGAGGCCTTACGACTACTGCAAACGAACTCAGACTAGAAAAACTTCAAAGATAAGTTACATCATTTCAAAACACGCCTCGCTGCTAGGGGCTATCCCGAACATTTTGTAACTCCATCTTGTCAGAAGTAAAATTCTCACAGAGACTCAAAACGCTTGAACCAAAACAACAGATATCAAAGGAAATACTGCCGTTTGTCACTAAAGTACAACCCGACAGTACCAAATCTTAAAAGAGTCCTCATGAAACACTGGCATATTATAAAAGGGCAACCCAGACTCACTAAATATTCTTTAAAGATGAGCCGTTTGTTTTGTTCAGTAAAGGGAAATCTCTCAAGGACACTTTAGTCCGCGCCAAGATTCCCAGCTATGAATGAAACTTTAATAATCGGTAAAAAATATCACTGAGAAGATGGTGTCGACTTTGCAACATTATTATAAACCTAAGTTTCATTGTGCTTTATTTCTTTTAACATATTATTGCAACCATCACCAGGCTAATGATGGAATAACAAATAGAATATATATTATATGTTATTTACGAGCTGAAGGTCTATACCAGGGAAAAACTGTGACCATAAGGACTTTAAAATGTTGACCAGGGGTGGGGCAGAGCCTCTATCCCCCCCTCAAGGAAAAACTATAGTTCTTTGAATAATAATAGCTTGCGTCTCGCTTTGACTCCGGTGTTAAGGTGTTAATTCACTTTGTTTCAATAGAGCAGGCTTCTACTATTTGAGCAGTAGGAAGTTTACATTTGTGTCTGCGCCAAGTACCTTTAATGTTATTTCAAACGGTATTTAAAATAAAGTATTTTCTTTTCAAGTTGAGTTGATGTTATGACTTGCAAATTATGCAGGCTAAGAATTATGCTGAAAGATGGAACAGCTGTTCCATTATTATAGCCCAATGATGGAGTTGCAATAAGCAAATATGGCACAATGAGGCGAATCAGGTAAAATCAAACAAGATTTGGGTGTTGCAGAGGCAGGTGCATGTACTGTATATGTGGGGTATCAGAGGTGTCTTCATTTGTACCTTCTACATGCCGCTCAGCATTTGTGTCAATCCCAGTTTCAACCGCTGTCTCAGAGCCTTGTTCTTCCCTTGATCCTTCATAAGGTTATAATCAAAGAAACAGCAGAGTGTGAGACATTTTTTTGTTTTGAGCGCGTGGTCAGGAAGATCACAGTGAATTGAGCGTTAGGTGAGGCTAGACTGCTTGCAGTCCCTTCTTTAGCAATTCAGTGCTTGCCTGTGGCTTTGGCACTTCCCCAAAATTAATGCACTTCTTTGTATAGATCTGCTGAGCTTTTTAATTTGTTAGGTGGGAGTGCCTTACTTTTGTATTACTTAATTTTTATCTCCTGTAATTATTTGTGTCTGAATTAAGGCATATAACAAGCGGCAAATCAAATCTGAGTATACGATGGTGCATACCATTCTACACTCTCCTGTCAAAATGTGTAATTCCAGAAAAGATCCATTTTAATTCCCATGCAATTGAGTAAATTTGAAGATTCCATCCGCGGCAGGGTCACTGCGGGGTGTATGGAAAACGCAGACCTGAAAAACGAAGACCCGAGGCCTGAGACCCAGGAAAAAACGCAGACCTGGAAAAACGTAGATATATGAATAAAAAAGCATGGTACCAAGCCTTGCCTACTAACTTTTACTATCAGTGTTTGTAAAAACCTTTTCATCTGTCCTGTCCTGTCTTGTTTCCCCCGTAAGCGTAGTATAAGTCCCTTTGGTAGGCGGCAACTTCGTGGCCGGCACAACGTGGAGCTTGGACTTGTAGCTTTGTATGCGAAGTTGTGATGCAGCGAGTTCCAGCAAGGTAGAACCAGCTGCTTGTTGGGGGCTTTAAAAGAGTCATTGTTATACTTTGTGATCGGGAAGTTTTGCGCTCTTTCTCCATGCTGCGGGCAAGCTGGATTTCCATGATTCCATGTGATGTTGAATGCAGGCCTGACTGGATCACAAGTTTGTATCCCCTGAAAGCGAGGGTCAGTCTTGAAGTCTTGGCAATCTCGCGGACGAGACGCTTGAAGGGCAGATTGCAGATCAAGAGCTCGGTCGCCATCTGGTAGTGACGGATCGCACAAGGAGCCAGAGTACCGGGCCTGTAACGGTGAGGCGTCCCGAGCTCTATTGTGCTAATTTAGCGTGTGCCCTAGGCAGCGACAGCTTTCGCCGCGCCTAGGGCTGCGTGTATTGCTGGTGAAGTTGATGGGCTAAATTATATAAATGGCTTGATCGGGATGGGCACGAATGGAATGTAGACAATTTATGATGCTGGCGTATCTGGTCACGCAGCCGGAAGCCTGTTAGACTGATAGACCCCGTTTCCTCTGTTCTAGATTTACATTAATAACAAGTTATTAATATCCACGCATACCATTCTACACTCTCCTGTCAAAATGTGTAATTCCAGAAAAGATCCATTTTAATTCCCATGCAATTGAGTAAATTTGAAGATTCCATCCGCGGCAGGGTCACTGCGGGGTGTATGGAAAACGCAGACCTGAAAAACGAAGACCCGAGGCCTGAGACCCAGGAAAAACGCAGACCTGGAAAAACGATGACCAGGAAAAACACAGACCCAGGAAAAACACAGACCCGTACAAAACGACGAATGTCGGAGTATGTTTTGGCTCACCTCGCGATGCCCTCGCCGTCTTGGTTTTCTTCCAATTTGAACGCCTATTAAGTCACCATCTACCTATTCTCTCCAACTCTCAAGACCCATGTGCTTTTCTTTGTTAAATATTCCAGTAAAATGTGAGGGAATATGTAGACGCACAGCTTCGTTTCCCTTGGGCGCCATTTTGAATGATAAACAGGTACACAGGAACCCCATAAATATGGCCTATAGCACAGGAAGCCCAACTCTGCATTTTCGTGTAAATTCTGCACCCTCAAGCAACAATTCGAATAAGGAGTTTACATATATTTCTAAGCAAGGAGAACAGTTATTTACTTTGCACAAAAGAAAGTTTTTTCTCCATTTTTGGGGCTGGCGGTCTTTTCTATTTGTCATAAATAAGAGTTATTGATGGGGTTCCTGTGTACCTGTTTATCATTCAAAATGACGCCCACGGAAAACGAAGCTGTGTGCTACATATTCCCTCACATTTCCTGGAATATTTAACAAAAGAAAAGTACATGTGTCTTAACGAGAGTTGGAGAGAATAGAGCAGTAGATGGTGACTTAAACAGGCATTCAAATTGGAAGAAAACCAAAACGCTGAGGGCATCGCGACTGAGGTGAGCTAAAACATACTCATTCGTCGTTTGTATGGGGTCTGCGTTTTTCCTGGGTCTGCGTTTTTCCGGGTCTGTGTTTTTCCTGGGTCTGCGTTTTTCCGGGTCTGCGTTTTTTCCTGGGTCTCAGGTCTCGGGTCTTCGTTTTCAATTTACAAACATTTCAGACATATCTCTTGCATGTTATTTATGCCAAAATAACACTACAAATCATGCAAGTATACAAACTCCCTATTGGTAGTGGAAGGGTCATTTCTGGAATTACACTGGCATATAAAAGTTAAGCAGTGATCAGTTAAGAAGGAGGTAAGGCTTAGGAATTTGTTTTATGTGAACGACCCTGTACCATAAACTCTCTTTTGTCGATTCATAGTTTAGAATTTAGAGTAAAGAAGGTTTCAGGTGCAGATCCTGGTTTTTAGTTATCTAACAACCTTCTTGGCTAGCAACATCTGCACAGTTTCCCATAGTCGCTGCCAGTAATAACACACCCTCCTGGGCTACTTCTTGCATTTCTACTCCTACCATGAAACATAGTTTTAACTATAGCATTTTTAAGACACTGCATATTTCTTTGGACTTTATCATCAACCGCATAGTTTGATTTTCAAAATCGCAGCGCGCTTTGTGCGCATCCAGAAACATACAAGCAAAGCTCGGTACCGAACCGAACATTATCAGAGTAGCAAAAATACTAAATCCCATGACCAAAAACCCGATTTGATGTGGATGCTATGAGCAAACCAATTTTGCGAAAATGATAAAATAACAGGAGAGCTTGAAATCATACTTTATTTTATGATGGCGAAATAATTTAAGAGATATCTCAAACCATCAAAAGAAATATCAGCAAACAAAATTGAGCACAGTCACGTTCTAGGCAAAAAACAGGGAGCAACAAAACTGGATACAAAAAAATATCGAGCCAAAAAATTAGCCACCCTTGCCATCAAATATTATCATATGGTCCGTAAAAAAGTAAAGAACTATACATCAAATATTAACCTTTACTGCACCATTTTGTCAGTAAACGCAACCTTTGACACCCTCTTATACTGAGCTCAGTACCTCTTGTTTTAGCATATCTGTTCTGCTTTTCTTTCTTTCTTTCTTTTTCTACTTTTATCGCTATATGTATTTACTTAAAACACAACTTGCATAAGATCGTTTTTAAAATTTTACTTCCGTGAGTTGTGAAAAGCGTTTTCATAAATCCGTGATTCGTGAAATAAAGAAACATCAAACCGTGATTCGTGATCGCTATGCCCCCCCCCCCCCCCCTACCCCCCTGTCATAGAAGTTTGGTTGAAATCGTTCTTATTGCATCTGTCACAATAAGCAAAAATGCTGTAATATGCACTGCATCTTTGTAATGAACTCAGCATTTCACAAAACTCCTGAATTAAATTCTTATTATACATACCTTGTGTTGATTATTGGCCAACAACATCTTGGTTTAGTGAGTTATCTGTATCATCTGCCAATGCTACACTCTGAAAGCCTTCTTGCCTTTGTCTTCCTGGAAAGAAGAAATAATGAAATAAAGAAATGGATGAAGAAACAAACAAACAAAAGATTCAAGCAAACAGAGCTCATGTATTATTGCACCTTCTAGGGCTTGAGTCACTCCATCCATCTCAATCTCTGCTGCAGCATGGTAGCCTGCTGATCAGGAGACAAACAACATAATATGATGCGATCATCAAAATGTGATGCGGTTCAATGGCTAAAAATAGCAAGATGGACATTAAATGGCTTAATCAATTAAGCTTGGCACTGAAGTGCAACTGTGCTAGGGTCGTTATTATACCTTGTGTTGATTGGCCAACAACATCTGGGTTTTGTGAGTTATCTGTATCTGCCAATGCTACACTACTCTGAAAGCCTTCTTGCCTTTGTCTTCCTGGAGAGTAAGAAGAAGAAAAAATGATACAAAGAAACAGATGAAACAAGCAAACAAACATATTCAAGCAAAGAGCATGTGTATCATTATTGTACCTTCTTGAGAAGCTACTCCATCCATCTCAATCTCTGCTACTATACAGCATGGTAATCTGTCACCATTAACAACAAAGATCATTAAAATATGATGCTGTTCAATGGCTAAAAATGGGCAATTCCAGAAAATATATGTACCCGGGGACGGGTGGCATTTGGAAATTCTGAATGGGAGGTTTTTTTTTTCAAGTTCGGAATTCTGCCTGTACATATGTGTGTGTGTGTGGGGGGGGGGGGGGGGGGGGGGGGGGGGGGGGGGGGGGGGGATGTGAAGCTGGAAGCTAGGAGCTAGTAGGTTAACCTCTCAGGAATTCTATATGCATGGGGGTAAGCCATGTTGGAAATTCTGAATGCATGTGGGGGTCAAAAACTAGTGCCGCCCGTGGTGGGGGTACATATATTTTCTGGAATTGCCAATAACACAATGGACATTGTGGCTTCTGGCAATTAAAACATGCTGTTAATATCATAACATATCTCAGCAGTGGAAGAGTCAAGAAATTTTGAATTAAAATTTTTGTCATAACCTGCAACCAAACCCCAGAAGGCCTAGTGCAATATCGGGGCTAATAATGCTGAATAAGAATGATGTGCGTTTTTTTTTTCTTGAAAAACATAATTAGAATAATTATAATACCCTCAAGGTCAGCAACATTTATCTCCATCTGTGTCACATCTTGGCTTTCTAAGTAGAAACAAAAAAGGGTTAATCAAGAATATAATGTATAAATAAATTGTTATAAATAAACAATGATCCATTCTAAATGAATTTACATAAACCCCCACCCCACCCCCCATGGAGTTTCCAGTGAAAATTTGCATGGGGGAAAAAAAGTGTATGCATACTCACCCCTTGCCCTTACTGGATTTCCAGTTCCCCTATTGGTGGGGATACAGAATGTTTTCTTGAATTACGCATACATTCACATACATACATGTAAAATTAGAGTACCAAAAACAAAACAAAATGCATAAATTATTGTTACCTAAAGGGCCTGGCGGATAACATAAAAATGTCATATTTGTCTAATGCTTGTATCAGCGGCTTCCCCCAGGGGACGACCCCCGGGGAATGAGGGGGTTTGTTGAGATTTGTAAGCAAAACTTGCCCGATGGGGGTAGGGTTTTTTCGACTTTTGTACATATCCCCTATTACCCACGGGGTCAACGCATGGGATTTGTTTCGTCATCGCCTCGCCTGTATATTGCACGCGAATCATGTATTAGCAATGGCTAATCATTGTGAATCTAGTCACAATCAATCAGAATCAATAGTATGGAGAAAGTCTGTTGCAAGAGTTTAATGATGGAACATCACACTAATGTCTTGGGGTGACAGATTTGTTACTCATCTTATCAGGTAGGGTAGGAACACTTTAATTTGACGAACTTTGTGCGTTTTTCTTGAACACTTCATGTTGGCGAACATTCGTGAAAAAAATCACGAACGTTTCGTGTGTATTGCATGCATTACTGCTTATAACTTCTATCCCCAGGGTAGGGATTTTATTGCCCCATACCCAGGGGGATTTTAAGTTTTTTGATTGGGTCTTATGACAAATCCCCCTGGGTCCCCGGGGGTCGCACCCTGGGGAAGCCACTGATACAAGCATAAAGAGTCTGCATGCACATTTAGTGAGTTTTCTTGTACAGTAAATCCATGAATTTGTAATCCATGTAATTTGTGACAAAAAAATGGTAGAACATGTTATTTGAGAGCGCACTTTCTGCATGACATTGGCCCAGTGTATGTAGCACATTTGGCTGGCAACTAAATGTCATTTCCAGAAAAAAAGGGAACTACAAGAATTACCTGTAATGTATTCTTGCTGATGCTCAGGTTCAAAGCTGGCACGTATCTCGTAGATGGACTGTTCATCACAATTTATAGTATTTGGGCTTTCATCAGTCTCAAAGTTAAGGGGTTGCAGTGCCCTTGCTTCAGCTGTTATTGTATAAAATGTTGGAGTTAATATTTATAAGTAAAATTTAAGTTATGAGGTGCAAGAAGTAGTAAGAAGATAGAAATCCCAGAGTCCAAAAAATAGGAAAAAATAGTGGAGAAATATGGGAGATAATACTAATAGGAATAATACTAATAGGAATAAGGATTGAAAAGAATAAGAAGCTTTCTAGATCTCTTGCCTAAAATTTGGATAGGAAAAATATGAGATTTGAGGTACAAAAAAAAACATATCTTAAAAACATTTTGTCAGAGTCACTCCCAACTTACCTGCTCGTGTTTGTCTCTGTTTTCTGCGACGTTCAGCCTGGCGGATTCTCTCTCTTTCTCTATACTCATCTGAAGAATTTCTTCTTGCTTGTCTTTTCCTTTCGTTCTCCTTATCTTTATCTGCCCCCGTTAAGAGCGTGTCCACGAGAGCACGGGCAGGTGCGGCACATGCCATGCATAAATATTGCCGCTGCCCGCCCGCTACGCTAAAGTCCATAAGAAAACTGCAGAAAGCCTCAGATTTTACCAGGGATTTTAGCTCTGACTAAAAAGTCTTTAAGCGATTTCTCCCGTTTGTAAGCGACCAAAGGCGGATTCGGAAAATGTCAGCTGTGTAGGGCTGGTCCGTGATTATGTGCCAGTATTTCATAAGAGCCTTTTCAGATTCGGATTTGCCGGGTTGTACTGGTGACAAATGGTAGGATTTTTTTGTTGGATGTTATGATACGCTTTTTAAGAGCCAGGTTTCTCTCAGAAAAACAAACCTCCGATATGTTGCGGTCAATGAAATCGGCGGGATAGCCTCGCTCTATAAGGCGGGCTTTGAAGTTATTGATTTCTTTCGCAAAGTTTTCGGGGTCAGAATTAGTTCTGAGTAGTCGCAATGCTTTCTCCTTTGATAAAACCTACTTACAGCTTGGAGGGTGGCTTGATGAGAAGTGTGTATACTGAAAAGTTTCAGTAGGCTTGAAATGCGTTCTGATATCCAAGATATTAGAATCCATGAATCTATCGCCTTTATAAACTTCTGTGTCGAGGAAAGTGACGGTATCGTTTGACATTTCGCAGGTGAACTTGATAGTTTGGTGGAAGTTATTAGCAAAATCAACAAAATTGAGGATTTCGGCTTCCGGTATAGTCCATACGCAAAAAACGTCATCGATAAACCGTTTCCAGATCAGAGGTTTGTAGGGGCTGTCTCGGAGTAAGGACTCCTCTATGTGTGCCATAAAAATGACAGAGAAAGCGACAGCCATTTTTGTGCCCATAGCGATACCATGTGTTTGGAGAAAGTGTTTGTTATTGAATTTGAAGGAGTTTTCCCGTAGGATAAGGCCCATTAATTCCCTAAGATAGAATGTAGGGATCGGTAATTGGGGCTTGTAATGCTCCTCGTATTTAGAACAAACAATGTCTATTCCCTCGTCCTGGGGAATGTTTGTGTATAATGAACACACGTCCATGGTGGCTATAATAGCAGAGTCTGGAATGGGGGATTCCTCTATAAAGTTTATAAAGTGCGTAGTGTCCTTCAAATACGATCGCTGAATTTGCGCGATGGGTTGTAGAAGTGAATCTACAAACACGATATGCGTTCAGTCGGGCCTCCACTCCCTGAGACGATTGGTCTACCCACGGGAATCTTTTTGTGAATTTTAGTCAGAGTATAAAATTCAGGGATTCTAGTGGGTTTTTGACCGTCATTTAAACCATTTGTGGGTCATTGCGTCAATGAAATCTTCATCGTAAAGTTTAGAAACTAGTTTCTAACTTTTTTGGCGGTTTCATCTACCATAGGTTTGGAGAGCGGTTTATAAAACTTCGCATCGTGAAGTTGATTTGTGCCCTCTTTGATTTTGGTAGAAATATCTGTTATGACCGTGGTTGTTCCTTTGTCAGCTTTTTTCACGTTAATATCCCGATCATTCGGAGATTATTAAGCGCGTGCCTTTCGTTGCCGATAGGTTGTCTGTGCAGGGTTCAAAGTTCGCTGCGACTAAAACCGACTTAGTAACATCAATGTAAGTCTCCAGGGCACTGATGGTTGCGGTGGCGGGTTCCAATTAGACTTAACATAGAACTTATGCGGTTGTTTGTGCTTAGAGTTGGCGAACATATATCGTAGACGCATAGTGCGGGCAAAGGCATCAACGTCCTTGATCAAGGGCTTATGAGTAGCTGGCATTGGAGGCGTGGGAATAAATTTTAGGCCTCTAGATATTAGGCGGGATTCGTGTTGGGACAAAGTGTAGTTTGACATATTCTTTATATGTCCAGGTTTGTTGTCCCGGCAGGCTTATGGCGCCTAAAAGATCGCTTCGTGTTGGCATATTTACGCGCATGCCTATTTTTACAGGAGACATAAAAGTGAGACGTGTATACTGTTGATCTCTTGCTTTATTTGATGAATTTGGCAAATTACATGTGTCTGTTAGAGATCGCATAAGTGTCTCAAGCTCCTTAAATTGGACTGTACAGCGGCAATGTTCGTTTTAGCTGGCTGTTTATACGGACGTCTGGTCCTGCTGGCTGCTCTGCGGGATGCTGCCTGCGATTTCGATGAAACTCCGCCAGTTTGAAGTATTCACCCAACAACTCAAGAAGCCAAAGTGGTTGTTGTTTTGGATGTTTCAGGGGGGAGCTAGACCACCCCCCTTGTTTTTACAGCCAAAGCCCATCAAATTCGTTCCAATTTTGACCAAAACAAATGACTCTCCCGAGCTCAAAACTTAACCGTTTCCCAAATGCTTTGGCACGAGTACAAGGCAACATGTTCTAGTTAGAGTGGCATTGAAAAATCTGATTTACTGTTAAGCCTGTCAATCAAGAGCTGTCAATCAAGACCCTAATATCAGCCCTTGTAAAAATACCTTTTTTGAGCGCTTTTTTCGTAAAAAGGCAACATTCGCAGAAGAAACGAAACATATCTCGTTAAAGCCCGAATATAGCGCTGTCGAAATAAGGAAAAATATTTTGGTACCTTGTAATATTTCGTGGCGAGAAGCAAGTAAACTTTGTCTTGACCACAGGGTACCCATCACAGATAATAGCATTATAAATGACTAAAAATCGAAATAAAAAGAGGTATTTGACTTTTTGTACGAGAAATCCAGTTGTTTTGTAGGCTTCGGTGATAACAGAAAAAGTACAGCATGATTCTTATGTTTTTCATATTTTATTCGTGTTTCATCAGCGGATGAACTGTAATAGCCCTGGCAGTAACGGGATTTTGTTAGCTGTGTAGCCGCAATTAGGAATTTTGCGATAAAAACAGCTGACTGTTTTTTGCTCCCTGCCTCGGTAGAATTTAGAAAACAATATACAGAACAACACTTGCGATAAGTAGTACAAATAAAATATCTTGTCGCCTTTTGTACTTAACTCAAACAGGCGCTTAACACATTTCTAAATTAATTCTGATATTGTGTATTAAAAAGAGTGGATGGTTCCAGAGGCAGATGAAACGCCAAATCGGCTAAATAAAACCGTTACTTTAATGGCTCAAAGTCTGTTTTCTTCTAGTGTTATTTGTCTTCAACCCCCGTAAACTAGCTGTGGCATAAAAAGTGCACATGTACGTCGCGACAAAGTTGTTTACGATTATATCAAAGTCTGAATAACTAATTAGCAGTACAAACTTCTGTCGTCCTCGGCCTAAACTAAAATGTCGGCTTCTCAGATAAGCTGCGATTTTGCGGATATCTGCGGGAGTTGGTGCGAAATATCAGATAGATTTCCGAATCAGAGAGGATTCTTTACACTCAATTCCTGTGATTAGGTATTAAAGTATTAGGAGCCACTTAAGAAGTTTGAATGTTTCACAGAGTAGTGTTTCCGTCGAGAAGTATCTCATTCTCGCTCGAGCAGGATTATTTTTCTGAAGACGGCAATAATTTGACAATCTGCCCCAAACATCGCAGTGATCTTGGACTCCAGTGGCGGCCATTAAGACGATGCATGCATCCGCTTCATGGAACTAGATCAGGGAAGGCAGAACGGGAGCAAGTCTCAATACCAGCAAGGAAATTATGGTCAAATGGCATGTTCTTGTTCCTATTGGCGCTGGTAAGTACTACATGGTTAAACTCATGTTAATACCAAATGGAATATCCCTAAAATATTTTCAGTTATGATATATTTCTACTAAAATACTCTTTGCTGTTCTTAATTGGTTTGTAAGGAATATGCCAAAAGTGCCGTAGAGAGCATAAGAAATCGATAGAAGGAACGGACGAAGATTTAGATGAACACGCCATGGCAACGCCTTCAATGATCCCCGCCCGGAGCAACATGTTGAGCCAGAGTGTTTTTCTCCAGCAGCACAAGAACTAGAAACTGGCCCAAGTGAACCACTTATATCCTGCAGTGGCATACCTAATTGCGAAGTAAGCAAAGAACATTCTACTTACATAATTACTCTAATTTCCCTTATCGGTGACTGTCGATAAAAACAAAACCATTTCATCTCGTTTTCCGTTTCAAAATATTGTTCTTAAACAACTATATTCATCAGTGTGTGTGCGCGCGAAGGGGGAAGCTTTGCAATGCGCGAATCAACCTTTGCATGATTAAATTCGCGCATAGCGTTCTGCTTTGTCTACAGCACGCGCACAATCAGCGATCAGCTATAAGCGCGCGCTTCTCTCTGTATTTACTTTAAGTGATTTTGGTCAAACCCAACAACCAGGATGAAATGCGCGCATGTATGATGTATGTATGGGGCCAGCCTTGCTCGACCCCCCCCCCCCCCCCCCCCCCCCCCTGCCACCTGCGTCTTTGGCACTTACAGACGTGGTGAAGACGCCATGTTGTCCTTGGATCCAAAATTAACCAATCTCGGGCTCTGGGTACGAGAATGCAATGTGAAACAATTACCGACATGCGCGCGCATTTATTTTAGCTCGTCCGTTCTGCGTTCTTCGTTCGAAAATTACGCCATTGATCGTGCGCGCACTATCATTTCCAGCCACCAAATATGTATTTGAGCTAAGGCCATTCAACCACCAAAAATAAGCACCAACACCCACACAACTCTACTTGATTCCGAACAGATTGATTTCCGACTAGACTACCGGTTAAACTGAAAAATAACCACGACCAAATGATTTTACAGGTTCCTCCGCTGCCTTCAGCTATAAGCCACGTAAAGTTTGCTGATACGGGAGAGGATAATCGAAGCGACACGAGTACTGAAATGCTGTTTTCTATTGAATCCAACATCACCTATCCAGAACCTGAGACATCAATGGAATGGCAACCAACGCCACAGATCTTAGATCAGTTATACGCGCTCAACAGCTATATAAAAAGGGCAGATGGCAATGCAAGTCCAGTTCGCTCGCAGCTAGGAACCGATGTAAATGACATCGCATTGCGGACCAGCCGTTACTACAAACGCAAGGCTTCCCAAGCAGTGGAGCTGGTACTGAGGGCCATTGCTCCTGAGAAACCAGATTGGCTGTTTCAGCAAGTGGTAGACGCGCGCTGCAGTATTGCAGCAGAAAATCTTCCAGAGAAAGCGCTCCTTTATACGCTGGTTAAACTATATGAGGAAGCCTCATCTTGGCAGACCCGTCAACAAATACTCTCCATATTTGCGCGCGATTACTCTAAGACGGAGCTTCTGTCTCTTATACCGAAGCGTTCTAAGTGGCAGATAGATGAAGCACGGAAACATGCCTTTCAGAATAGTCCAGGTTGCGAACTCGAGCCATCCATTATCCGTCGCACTCGGCTGGATCCTGTGAAAGTTGACCACTTCTTGGACTTTATATCAAGCCCATCTTTCTTACAAGATGTTGCGTACGGAACAAAGAAACTGAAGCTATCTACCAAGAAGGAGGTTGAGATTCCTAATGTTGTGAGGACCGTCATTGCCTCTAGACTGATTCAGCTGTACCAGTCATACTGTGCCGAGGCCGAGTTTACACCTCTAGGAAGATCGACGTTGTTCCACATTCTGAAGGTGGGAACTTTAACGTCGCGTTTGCTCTTACAGTATTCTAGGTAGAATACACATGGAGTTATTGTAGAGCAGAACTGATTCTTTTCTTGTTTTGTTCTATAATCGTTTGGTTTATGATGGGCAAATTAAGTTGCTGTAATCTAATATTGTGTGGTCCCCCCCCCCCCCACGGAAGGGCATGCATTGGAAATTCCGGAGGGAGGGGAGGGGGAATCAATTTACCTGATCTTTTCCATACAAATACTGTATTTTTCTTTGGAAATTCCAGAGGTGTGGGGGTCACTTTTCATCACCCCCGGGGAGGGGTATGGATATTTTCTGGAACCACACATTTCATGAAGTATACTGCGACAAAGCTAGATGTGTCATGCTTTGTGGTAATAATTCATCTCGATTCATTACAACGAAATATAAAGCGTTGACTTTTGATAGCGATAAAATAGCGGATAGCGGAAACGTCAGAGGTTTTTGAAATCTACATCGTAGATTACTAAGAGTGCAGTTTACGTTCCAGGTGTGTGCAGCTTCCCAGAAAAAATCTCTAGCAGGTCTTGATAGCACCCAGACAGACGGAGTATTAGCATTTTCGACGCTCGAGGAATGTGTGGATCAACTCAATACATTGGGTAAGTACGGCGAGCATTATAAGGAGAATAGATAGACAACAACCAATGACTGGAGGGCGCCACAGGGATGCTTGGTCCACCCCTTCTCCTTTTATAAACCAACCCATTTCATATACCCAAGCGGAAAAGTTACCACTTTTATATACTTATCTTCAGCAGGTGGTCCAGAAAACCAAGCTATAACCTTTTCGTGTGTTCAAGTTGCTACAATAGAATGTGACAACCATACCCATTGATCATCCTGATTGTTTTTTTGCATATAGGCTTAGATACTGATAGAGCAAATGGCATCAAAGCTCGACTGAAATCAGCCAAGCAGTACCTCAAGACCGATTTTAAAGTCCACGTCAACAGGACTGACCCTTGTGGGGATCATTGCAGTGTCTACGCGCTTAGCACAGACGAAATAGCGTTCAAGGGAATTTGTAACCATAATCATGACATCCGCTGTGACCAATGCACTGATCTTAAGAAGGTGCTTCTTGATGTAAAACAAGCGCTCTCATCAGAGGAAGTCACCTATAGGTAGGAATAGGATGCTTTATTTATCCTTCACAAGGAGATCATGATATTTGACTAAACATTATCGAAGGTTTTGGGTTTGCGGTATAGCGTTTTTAATAATATCAATAATAATAACTTTAATACTTATAGCGCGCAAATTGGCATATAAATATATATGATCAAATGCGCGGGGCATCGCAGTGGCATTGGAGTAAAGAGTATTCAAATCTGCGGTGATACTGTTGCTTTACAACCGAAATGGAACTGACGTAATTATTGATAATTAGTATACTTATTATCATTTCTTGACATTCATAGTTTGTTTTACCCACTCAGCTACGCCGATCAACTAGAGGAGTTGCAGTTCGACATCGACAATGCGTGCCAGAAAATTGTAGAGTGGAAGGCTCATGTGCTTCGTGCAGTTCACCAGGATGCAGCAAAATCGAAAGTGCTAGACGAGCTGACGCCACGACAGGCTTTGGTAATCATGGATTGGGCCATGAAGTTTCTTCCGGCCAGCTATCGCGAAACGCAACGCGACTGGTTTGGGAAGAAAGGAAAATCTTGGCACGTGTGCGTTGCCATGTCAAGAAATGAGGAAGGAGAACTAGAGGTAATTACTACAGGGCCATTCTGGACAAATGACCGAGCTAGCACTATATAAATGGGCTAACATACCGCGCTTTTCCGTTAGGATTTTAGCATGGCGAATACCGCCTTTTTATACACTGATGAAGGGGCATGCCCGAAATTATACTGACACTTTTTCAATTTATTGATACGATTTTATACCATTTCTTTACAAGTGTAACGCATCACCCGGAGTTTTAACTATCTCATTTTTCTATAACATACGTGTAACCTGCTAACATATTTTTTTCTGAGCAAGGTCAGTCGCGCAACAACAAAAGAAATACCATTGAGGTGTACTATTTACATAAGGTCTAAATGGTACAAAAATGTAAGCGTCAACATTTAGTTTTGATTCTTTATCGAATTATTGCGCCCTAGTACAACAGCAATCTATTTTTAGTACCATTGCGAGCTTCTACATTCGAGGAGAAGTGGATCGAGGGGTTTGGCTAAGGGTGTAATGTTTTCCTTTTTTTTACAATTTTGCTTTTTCGCCCCTCACCCCTCGCTAAGCAATCTTTCTTGCATTATCGCCTATAGGTATTCCTCTTACATGGTGCCAATAAATATATGTCTATATCTATAGGCAGTTGGTAATTTTTTGTTTTTCTCCGTTACAGTCTAGAACCTATGTTCATGTTCTGGATGAATGCCTTCAAAACTGGTTTGCGGTAGCATCTATCCTTGAAGACGCACTGAGAAATCTGAAGGTCGCTAAACCCGCTGTCGATGAAGTGTTCTTGCGGTCAGACAACGCGGGTTGCTACCATTGCGTTTTTCTCATTCTGTCGCTGCCAAGTCTCGGAAAACGTGTTGGCACAAGAATTGCAAGATACGACTTCAGTGACCCGCAGGCAGGCAAGGACATCTGTGATCGGCGAATCGCAGCGATCAAAAGCCACATGAGAAGGTTTCTTAATGAGGGAAATGATATCCACAGTTGCGTCGATATGAAGCGCGCCATAGAATCCTACGGTGGCATCAAAGGGTGCTACGCCGCAGCCGTGAAGATATCGGACTCGAAGCAGACGATGACCAAGCACACCATGACTGGCATCCAATCGTTGAACAACTTTTGTTTTGATTCTTCCGGTGGGATGAGGGCGTGGAAGGCATATGACGTGGGTCCAGGTAAACATTACTCCACATCACAGCTGAAACGTTTTGGCAAGGTCCAGGGTGCTACAGACATATTAACTGTAGAGCCTTTCAGCACACCTGAGATTGAAGTTGGTGCCGTCTTTGCTGCGGGTAGAGCGCCAGCACTTAACGATATCTCAACCAGGCAGGCTCTTGCCTCAACTGAAAACAGCAGTGATGATGCCTGCCTCTCCACAAATGCAAGCGAAAACAATCAAGTTGAACTCTCTTGTCCTGAGGACGGTTTTGTGAAAAGGTATCAGTCGTTCAAGGCACTACAAAATCATCTTGACTCCGGGAAGCATTTAATCAAATTGGAAAAGGAGTGTGCATATGATGAGATAATGCGGAAGTGGGCTAGCACATGCCATGAGGTATCTGGTGAATACGTAGTGCGCTCTGACAACCAATTGTCTGGTGATCAAGCAGAAGCTATCTCAGAAGACGTTGTCGCGAAAGGATGGGCCTTGAAGACAGGAAACCGCACAACCCGATTTTCTGAAAAAGTGAAAAAACACCTCAAGGAGATCTTTCTTGCCGGAGAAGATTCTGGAAAGAAAGCCACACCGAGGGTAGTTGCAACTAGGATGAGATCCTTGCGAGGGGCTGACGGAAAGAAAGTTTTCTATAAGAGTGAGTGGCTCTCAACTGATCAAGTTGCTAGATTCTTTAGCCGGCTATCAGCGCTTTGTCGGAGCGGTCGTATGACGATCGAGGCTGCTGTTGGTGGAGCGGGAGCAGATGACGACGACGAGGATTATGAGGCGGAGGCAAATTCTATTCGACGCCGACGAAGGATCAGGCGCGAAGTCGAACTATAGAGTTTGAGTAATCCGCCAATGTCTACCAGAAAACAGCGAACTGCTGTCGAACTGTAGTAAACGCTTTTGAATTGAGGGTTGCATAGTTTGTATCTTCATAATTAGTGTGAAGGTTTGCAGGAACGGGATTTCTTTACTCTGCCGGACTGACTTGTGAGAGAAATCTTCACATAGTGTCCATACTGTACTAGCACGCAGCACTATTTGTTGAGCAGTTTTGTTGTTGTTGGGTACCCTGTGGAACAAACCAAGCCGCGTGCTATTGAGTGGCAAAGAGAATTCAAGGTTACATGGTGTACATTTATTTCGGTGAATGGTAAATAGACATGTATATAGTAGCAAAACGCATGAAATTAGAAGACTTATCCAATCATAGAATTGGGTACCCTGTGGAAAGATGTACACGGTATTATTAAAAATAACCGACACATGCACTTTCATTCATATATAGGATATTTACTATCAGAAAGATTTCGGTGGAAATGTCAAATTCCCTTTTCATTTCGAGTTTTAGTCATTAAAATAGCCATTTTTGAGTGTGGGTAGCCTGTGGCCAAGGCAAAGTTTACTTGCCTCTCGCCACGAAAATTTACAAGGTACCAAATTTTTGTTTTCATATTTTGTTAGCCCTATATATGGGCTTTAACGAAATATGCTTCGTTTTTTCTACGAGTGTTGCCTTTTCACGAAATAAGCACTAAAAATAGGCATTGTTGGTGCTTTTTACCAGGGGCTGACATTAGGGTCTTGATTGACAGCTCTTGAATGACAGGCGTAAATGCAAATCAGATTTTTTCAATGCCACTCTAACTAGAACATGTTGCCTTGTACTCGTGCCAAAGCATTTGGGAAACGGTTAAGTTTTGAGCTCGGGAGAGTAATTTAGTTTTGGTCAAAATTGGGACGAATTTGATGGGCTTTGGCTGTAAAAACCAAGGGGGGTGGTCTGACTCCCCCTGAAACATCCAAAACAACAACCACTTTGGCTTCTTGAGTTGTTGGGTGAATACTTCAAACTGGCCAAGTTTCATCGAAATCGGTGAGATGGCATGTGCCACACCTGCCCGGTGCTCTCGTGGACACGCTCTTAAGTTTCGTCTAACTCGTCTTTTCCTCTCGCGTTGCTGTTCTCTTTCTTCGTCAGTGAAAGATTTTCTCGCGTCTCTCTTTCTCCCACAATC
Source organism: Scolanthus callimorphus (assembly GCA_033964015.1). Lineage (NCBI taxonomy): Eukaryota > Metazoa > Cnidaria > Anthozoa > Actiniaria > Edwardsiidae > Scolanthus > Scolanthus callimorphus. Next base: position 191,685 of record CM066916.1, on the reverse strand, counting down.
TCTTTCTATCTCTTCTTCCGTAGCGTTTTGTCTTGCAATCCTCTTTCTGCCACGTTCGCTTTCTCTCTCATCTTCGGTAGCGTTTTGTCTTGCAATCCTCTTTCTGCCACGTTCCCTTTCTCCTTCACTCCTCCTTCGACTGATACTCACAATACTGGTGCAATTCCGGACGCGCGCGGCCTGGATACCACATTATAAAGAAACTATGGCGCATGCGCAGCTTCCTCTTCGTTTCGTGGCTCGCTTCGGCTGCACCACGTTCGACATTTTGGCGCTAAATTAGTGAATTTCTACATCCTGCGACCCGTTATGGGAGACAAGGGTTCTTCTGATGTAAGTATTTGTAATTGTTTGATCTTTTTTCATTGATTTGCACTGTTTTCACGGGTTTTTTAACCCAAATACGAAGGTATGAGTCACTGACCGCCTTCTCTGTTGTCTTGTCGCAGGCAGACAGCAAAGCCTCGAATATCCCGATTCAAACGGCGGGTAACGAGGAGCCCAGTGAGAGAATCGAAAGACTCATAACTGAGGCTGTGGCGAAATCAATGCCGCAAGTGCTAGCCAACTTTGTAGCAGCAAAAATGGCTGGGGAAAACTTTGTTACACAGCCAAGTTCTGCTCAAGGGCAGTCTACAGTTGCACCTCAACCAGAGGCAGTGGCAACAGAAGCGCTCTCATCACGAGGCAACCGTTACTATCAGCAAGAGGAGCCTGTAGCCTTGTCAGAAGACCTGGTGGATCTGACTATCAAAGCATTTTCTCAGGCCTTGCCGAAAGATAAATGGCAGGAATGAACTAAGTCCTATCCCCCTATTAAAGGGCTGGAAAATATACTGGTCGCCCCAACTATGGAGGCTGGTATGAAAGAAGATATCCGAAAGCACCATGGCTATGGCAAAACGAAAGAAACTTTAAGTTTCGATGATGGTCTGGCTGAGCGTCAGGCTCCCTTCCTATATGTTGCCCGCCCTATTTTGGCAGCCCTTTCTGCTCTTGATAAGGCAGGGGAGGATGAGGAAGAGGAGGCTCCAGACCCGGATTCTATCAAAGATATGCTAGAAGATGCTTTGGTACTCCTTGGAAATGCTGATTTCAGGTTAAATGCCTGGAGACAGAAGAGATTTTCAGAATATCTCACAGAAGTTGGTAAGCGTACCCTCCGCGATGGCATACCAGCTGATAAGCATCTGTTCCCTAATAAGTTTCATGAGAAAATCAAGAGTGAGCACGATCACAGTGCCACTAATAGTAAGCTTATAAGCAACCTTGCCAAGTCTAGAAGGGCAGTGTCTTTTGGATCCCAAGAGGGGTCCCGTGCATTTCGTGGCAGAGGATTCTCAGCCACAAGAGGCCGTACTAGTGGTAAACGCAAATGGGCCTACAACAGTGGAAATAGCTCAGCACAAAAGCGCTCAAAAGATGACCTCACCAATTCCTCCAAAAAGTCAGGTGCTGGAGTCAGCAGCAGCTGACTATCCTTTTCCACACCTCGCCCCAGTTTTGAACCACTCCCATTTCTCAGCTTGCCGGTTAAAGAACTTTGCTCTGAATTGGGCAAGAATTACTCAGGACCCATGGGTTCATCAAACAGTTGCTGGGTACAGGATCCCATTTGTACGGAACCCAAGACAGTGGAGAACACGGCATACCCACACAAACAACGAGAGGGATCACAGTCGCATGCTGACTGCAATCGAGGGGTTGATACAAAAAGGGGCTGTGAAGGAGGTGTCACCAGCAGAAGGTCAGTTCACATCAACCGTCTTTCTTGTACAAAAAGAAAATGGGGACGATCGTCCTATTATAAACTTAAAGGCACTGAACAAGTTTGTGAGAATAGACACTTTCAAAATGGAGGGTCTCCCTGTGGTCAGGAACTTGATTTGCCCAGGGGATTTTTTTATGAAACTGGATTTAAAGGATGCATATTACAGCATCCCAATCCACCAATCACAGAGGAAATACCTAAGGTTTTGTGATCAGGGGAAGACCCTAGAATTCCAGTGTCTTCCAATTGGCTTAGCAACCGCCCCCCGGGCCTTTACCAAGGTTCTCAAGCCCATGCTGTCATTAATACGGTCCCTAGGAATTCGTGCAGTGGTGTACATAGACGACATTTTACTGCTACATCAACACAGCAATATTTTGTTGTCGATATTTCACAAGGTTGTGAGTCTCCTATCAGACTTGGGATTCCTCATCAAGAGGGAGAAGTGCTCCCCGGCTCCCACCCAGCAGTTAGTGTTCCTGGGTGCTCTACTAGACTCCCGACTCATGACAATGTCTCTCCCCCAGGAGAAATTAACTGTGATTGTAGACTCTTGCAGACTACTCCTGTCTCAGCAAAGCTGTCCTGTAAAGACTCTATCCACATTGTTGGGTCGGATGAGCCATGCTGCCCAGACAGGGATATGGCAGGCGCCACTCCACTACAGGGCTTTGCAGAGACTTCACCTGAAAGCAGTCATACAGTCCCTCAGGCTGATTTCACTGACACCAGCAGCACTGTCAGAGCTACAGTGGTGGATCTCACCAGAATGCAGCAGGTCGAATGCTCAAAAGCTTCAGCTACCACCATTCGATGCAGTGATTTTGACGGATGCTTCAAAAACAGGCTGGGGGGCACACTACAATGGCCAGTTAACAGGGGGTCATTGGACTCCACTGGAGTCAGCATGTCACATCAATGTCTTAGAAATGAAAGCAGCAACACTTGGCCTACAGGCATTCCTGAAGGGCAGACCACCCCCACGTCACATCCATCTACGTCTGGACAATGTAACAGCTGTTGCCTATCTGAACAAGAGGGGGGGGGGGGACCCGTTCTCCGACCCTCACTGCTCAGGCACTGGAACTGTGGTCCTTTGTCCTAGAGAGGAAGACCTGGATCACAGCTCAACACATTCCAGGCGTAGAGAATGTTCAGGCCGACAGTGTGTCCAGGAAATTCAACGAGAGAACAGAATGGACTCTGAACAGAGATATATTTCAGACAATCACACGACAGCTGTACACCCCAGAGGTGGATTTGTTTGCCTCTCGCCTAAGTCACCAACTGGAGAGGTATGTGTCCAGATACCCCGATCCGGGAGCACTGGCAGTGGATGCATTCAATCAGGACTGGGGGCAGTGGACCAGTCTGATTCACCCCCCAATAGTGCTGATCCCACGGATCCTCAACAAGATACGGGGGGATCAGGCCAGAACCTTGCTTGTAGCACCCAGCTGGAGGGGCCAGCCATGGTACCCAGACCTCCTCAATCTACTAGTGGATTACCCTCTACTGCTTCCACAGGACAGATCCCTACTGTTCCTCCCATTCAACCCATCAGCGGTGCACCCGCTTTGGCAGTCCCTTCATCTGACAGTATGGCCCTTGTCAGGAATCTTTATCGAACAGCAGGCCTTTCAGATGAGGTTATTGAAGTCCTCCTTGCCTCCTGGAGACAAGCAACACAGAAGCGCTACTCAGGCCCCTGGAAATCTTGGGCACGCTGGTGTGCTGAACGGAACACCTGTCCCATTTCAGATCCTGTACAGGAGGTCCTCGAGTTCCTACAATCACTAGTGGCTAGTAAGCAATACAGAACTATTGGGGTCTATCGCTCGGCAATATCTCAAGCACATGAATCCATTGGGCCGAGACAGGTGGGTGAACTTCCTATTGTATCTCGGTTTATGAAGGGTGTATTTGAGTTAAAGCCACCCAGACCCAAGTACTATAGTACCTGGAATGTGGGCACAGTACTCTCCCATCTGGAGAGTATGGAGGCCTTAGACAGTCTCACGCTTAAAGAATTGACTCTTAAGACTGTGTGTTTACTTGCTCTATGCTCGGCGGCTAGAGCTCATGAACTTGCTGCCCTTAATTTAGACTGCCTACAGGAAAAGCAAGAGGCATGGGAATTCACAATTCCCTCACATGTCAAGTCCTCTCGCCCGGGTCATCCTAGTCGCAAGTTGTATTTACCATTGTTTACATCAAATCCCAAGATTTGTGTGGTTCGCTGTTTGAAAGCTTATAGGGAGAGAACGGCAACACTCCGTAGTTCCTCAGATTTGTTAGTTGCTTATGTTCGTCCACATCACAAGGTTAGCAGCCAGACAGTGTCTCGCTGGCTTCGATCTTGCCTACGGGCAGCCGGGATTGAGTGCACAGGACATTCAACCAGAGGTGCAGTGACATCTGCTGCGGCAAGTGCTGGTTTGTCTGTAGAGGTGATTCTCCAGGCTGCTGACTGGGCATCAGCAAGGACCTTTGAGACATTTTACCACAGGGAACAGTCTACAGATGGCATGTTCACCCGCACAGTTCTGAGTGCAAATGCGTAAGTGGAACTTTAAATGCACTTTGGAGGAATATTTTGACATTGACTTTGATCATAGTTATAATGTTGGGTATGCCTACCCAAGTTTAAGCATAGACATGTCGAATGCTAGTTTACTCTAGGTTATGAGTTGTTGTTAATTTCTATATGCATGAAGAGCATTTTACAGAGTAAAGACATGTTGTTATACTCCAGGCAGTAGTATCTTTGTAATCTGCACCAGTATTGTGAGTATCAGTCGAAGGAGGAGTGAAGGAGAAATGTTATTTCCCCGGAGGGTCAGTTTACTTACCTGACGGGGAGATGTAGTTCTCTGAACTCCTCCGCAGACTGATATGAGCAATACTGGTCCCCATGCCAGTGGAGGGTGATATCTATTCCTCCCCACCCTTCTACTGCCAGTAGTATCATTGTCCTCAGCTCTCCACTCACTCAGAGGAAGCTGCGCATGCGCCATAGTTTCTTTATAATGTGGTATCCAGGCCGCGCGCGTCCGGAATTGCACCAGTATTGCTCATATCAGTCTGCGGAGGAGTTCAGAGAACTACATCTCCCCGTCAGGTAAGTAAACTGACCCTCGGGGAAATAACGTTTCTCTCTCATCTTCGGTAGCGTTTTGTCTTGCAATCCTCTTTCTGCTACGTTCATTTTCTCTCTCTTCCTCCGTAGCGTTTTGTTTTGCAGCCCTCCTTCGTTCACGTTCTTCTTCTCTCTCCTCCTCTGTGAAATATCGCCTTATCAAAACTTGTCTATCTCTTTCTCGTTGCCCTTGTTCATCGGTACAGCTGCTTTGCCTTTCTTGTTCTTCATCAATCGTTGCTTCAGAATCAGTTTCGTTTTCTTCGCAATTATTTCCGGCACTTGACTCCATATCGTCTCTTTTTGATAATTCAAGAATAATACGAAACACAAATTTCAAGGATATAAGCTGAAGTTCGAAAACAGTAAGGTTGTTATTGTGTTTTAGGTTTTTAGCAGTAGATAGAGATTTTATTTCTCAAACTACGGCATTTTCCCAAACTTAACTACGGCATCCAAACATTTTTTGAATTGGATGTTGACGCGCGCGTCTCACATTTCCCGCCGAATTTTACAATGACACAGGGTTCCCATATGTTCCCATCCCTTCACGATGAATGGAATTTTCAAACGTTGATGACGCCATCGATGACGTCACACCACACGATCCTGTTACAGCATAGCATAGAGAAAATACTCCCCAAGTATGGTTGTCTTAGCAAGTTCCCTTGTGAAGAGAAATCAATGTTTCTTTCTATACCACAGGATTCCCATGAGTTTCCGCGTACGGCGGACGGACGGACGGACGCCGGACGGACGTACGCTATACCTTTTATACCAGGAAGAAACAATTCATATCTCAAGAAGGGAAATACCCATGGCGACCAAACTTGGACACATTCATCTTTGGGTCAATGCCTTCCAAAAGCCGTAATCATTTGACTTGGCTCCGTCAATGACGTGAGCAAAATGAGCGAAAAAGCCCGCGACGTTTAAAAATCAACTCGATAGTTATGCCTAGACGTTATTTCCTTAGGTATGGTGCTCCGCTTGCGCGGGCCTTCGGCCCGCGCAGGAGCTCCGCTATGAAGTCACAAAATTTAATAAGTATTCATCAGGTGCGTTTATATATTGCTTCACAACTTCGGACACATTTCCTTTCATACGACTCGCTAGATGTTTGATTATTTTAAATCGTCAGATTTATATTGCATAGAAAGCCAAAAATTGTGATCATGGCATCATACTATTAGCGGAACTCCCCGTACCGAAGGCACGGAGTGGAGCCCCATACGTATCATTCAACGTCACATGAGAAAGCAACCCATCCAAGCCAAAGCGATACGTTCAGCGGCTTACGAAAACATCGCGGGCTCTTATTTACGCATGCGCACTTGCGTTAGTGGCGACCCGTGTACACAGCCAATCACAGTCCGTCTTGGATCACTGAGTGCGCGCGTCATTTTGTCCTCCAGCACAGCGCCGCGGGCAGAGGACACGCTCCTTCATTTTCCCGCCGAAAAAACTCACAAAACACGCGCCCGCGTCGGCTCACACGAGTTCATTCAGACGAAATTTTTGTTGAGTCAAACTGAGACAAACTCGTGGGTGCGAACCACGCCAAATTTGCTCAAAAGAATTCTCTAATGATTGTCAGAATACTTCGGATTCGATTCCTTCGCCGATATTCATAATGTTTTTAAGTCATTTTGGAGAAACTATGAGGGAGTTGCAATAGATTCAAAGGCTAGATTGCAGAATACCCGGCCCACGGCGAAGCAAGACTTCGGCGTTCTTCTGAAGAAAAACAACAGTTTCTTTCGTAAAAGCTGCAAACGACGTGTTCTTCGAATACTCATATGAGATCTACGAACAGGGAGCCAGAACTGGATTGAACAGGATTGACAATCACAGAAAATTGCAATGGTTTTAGCCGAATAATACTTATTTAGGAAAATTGGCTTTGTGCAAAAGCTTGCCAAGTAAGAATGAATTCAACTCAACACGACGGAGACTTTCGGAGGAAAAGAAACGACTTCACTATCAGTTATCGGCAAGCACAGAGCTTGAAATTGCTTCTTATGCTATTTATATTTTTACTGCTTCCAAGTTTATTACATTCCTGATGAGAAAATTCTGACTTTACATGTAACTTTTACGTTTTGCTGCTTTAATTGGCTCCCTCAAGGTTTCTTTTTCTCCGGCTAAACTCGAATTATAGTTTTGACTTTTGGGCCCTGCTTTGCCTTATGTAAACAGGTCATCCGTCATTTCTGATATTCTAGCCTTGATTTTCCTTTGTCACATGTTAGATTTAGTTAGTACAATGAGACAAATACTATGTCAAGTATTCTTTGTTGTGGATTTCGCTGAAAATTTTATTTTTCATTTTTATTTCAAGGAGATTATCTTTTGTCGGTCGTGAACTGCGACTTGTTAGCAAATCAGAACGCGTAATACTATCATTGCCATATAATGGTAACATGAATTTTCTTGATTTAAACTGTAAAGGTGAGCTCCCTGTGAGTAAGACGTGGGGTGTGTATGATGGAGTTCCGCTTTTAGGCATTGCCTAAATCTATATATATTATTACTTCAATATAGGAAATATCCGACAGGCGTGGACAACTGAAACGTGCGAGGACTCAGGACTGCGAGGAAATCGAAATATTGGTAAAGTATAATGTTTACCATTATACAGTTTTCCGTCCATGCTTTATGATATGAAAGCTTGTGAATCTTCTTTTTTGTTAATACCTCGCTTAGACATAGAAGTTTAAAAAAGTTTGGTTCAATGCACGCATTACCAAATTTACCAATAATTTATAAGATACTCGACTATAAGAAACTTAATTTTGAAAACTAATAACTTTACTCGTACGAAGAACAAAGCAGAAAAGTAGCTCGGTCATTTGCAAGGAACCGTTCTTGAAACAACAAACACAGAAAAAGGGAAGTAGAGTTGTTCTCCAGTAATGATTTTTTGGATCCCGTTTATCGTAAGGTTTACTGTGCGCAAATAGTTAATGCTTACCGAGCGTGAGGTCTTATATTCCAATTCTTTTTCAAACAATAGGAGAAACATTTGGAACCGGAGACTCGAGCCAAAAACAACTCTCTTGGCGAACAACCTGCTAATGTAACTATGGAGGTAAGTACAACGTGACATAGTGTTTTTATAGTACGATTGCCAAAACTTAGCCAAATCACAGAATCAAACGCCCGATGTAATAGGTGGCCGCATCGTGACGTCACGAAATCTTCAATTTTTGGTACAGGCGTTCAAATTAAAATCTATCCTTACCACGGAAAAGATCACATTGTCAGAAAAGTACTTTTGAGCAATAAAAGTTGGCGACGCTACGTCAAAAATAAAACGGTTTTATGAATCGTAAATAAGCTAAAATCTAAATCTTCCATTCGAAGAGCGCATAGGCAATAAGCAATAATCCCAAGTTTCAGGGCAATCCGTTAAAAGGGTTATACATACATACAAGGGTTATAGATATTTCTAGTTTTGTGCCCCCCCCCCCCCCCCCCCCCCGCGGCCCCCATATAAACCTTGTTTACGTTTGTTAATAATAATAATAGTAACTTTATTCCATAATACCAAAAGAGCTACATAGGAAACTAACAACTTTACACATAAAAGGCTGAATCTTCGCGACTTTGTAGCCGATCGGTCTCAAACTTGGCAGTTTTACTAATTTCAGCAAGCTCTTTTCCACTGCTTAAGCTAAGACTGGTATATGCCATAATTAATGTTTTGTTTTATATTATGTTTTTTTTATATTATCTTATAGCAAGATACCGAAGTCGAGGCGCTGGTAAAACGGTTGCTGTCAATCTGGAAGCCTATGAACCACCCCAGCTTGCGACAGTGATCTCCATAACAAAGCGGAAATGCAAGATTCAATGGCTCAAAGCAAATACCACTGAGTCATACAAATCTTTGTGGTTTCCTGACAGAGAATGGCCTTCTCAAAGTGTACACAAGGAAGCCATTGTGCACATTTTTAAGTTGGTAAACAATCAAATTGGCCCTAAAGATGAAATCATTTTAAAAACAAAATACGAGGAGCTAAATAATTTAGCACAATCAAAAAAGAAACATTAAGAAAAAATATTCTACGCCTTGGATCTCATGCGTTTCAGTTTTTATTACGCAGTGTCTATATGGCCGGCAGCCGGTCACGCTACTTCGACCACTAAATGGCCGGCAGTTCGATATTTTCATTAAAATAAATAAATTCAAAGCTCTATTGGAAATCAAATAATTCTACATTTGTATAGAAATGCCAAGCGCTTGTAATGAGTGGTGGAAGAGCTACATATGATTTTCCGTTTTTTCCCGGCAGACTATAAATCTTGTGACACTTAGAACTTTTTTACTTCGAAATCAAACTGCCGGTCGCGGAATCCCAACCACTAAATGGCCGGCAGTTTGAAGTATTCTTATTGAAATCATTGAAACCAAACATCAAAGGTGTATTACAATCGCTTTACATTTCTCTTCCATTATAGGATAGCTCTTTCTCCTGTAGATGTTTGGTTTCAATGATTTCAATAAGAATACTTCAAACTGCCGGCCATTTAGTTTAGTGGTTGGAATTCCGTGACCGGCAGTCTGATTCTATTCTCAAGCTACAAGACAAAATTAAAACATATTTTGCTCATCAAAGGTGTAATAACAATCGCTTTACATTTCTCTTCCATTACATATAGGATATTGTTCAACCAGAAGAAACGTTTTATTAGCTTTGCGAGAAATTAGATAATATTATGGCTGAGGTAAGGCCGTCCAACTGAAGAACGACTGCTTTTTATCCCGTCTTTGATTCTGTTGATTGAGATGCTGCCTTGGATGTTGTCTAGTTTTTAGTCTTTGTCAACAAGTACTCTCTCTCTCGAGTACTTTCCCGCCGCGTTAGAGCCCTAAACGATACCAATCTCCCTTAAATTGATCAGGGTTCACAAAAGTTTAGCGGGAGTTTACGAACAATCAAACAGCGACCGCATAGCTTTTCAATTGCTAAGCATTAATAAGAATTCGGTTATTAAACTGATTCTCTATTGTGAGGCAAAATTCAGTGGAATTCACACTAGAGACGAGTTTCCTCGTCAGAAAATTTATATTGTCTGTCTGAACTTTTTTATTTTAAAAAGTTTTTTTTTTTGCGTGAACACAGAAGAACAGGGAATCACATTAAAAGACGAGAAACTCGTCTCAGACAGGAAACTCGTCTCTAGTGTGAATTCGGCTATTCACTCTAGCACGATTAACATTGGACATTTGAAGAAATTGCTGGCTTAGGCCTTGTTCTTTATGACACAAAAATAGTACTGAGAAATGCAGTTGCAAGCCGCGTGATACTTCGATATTTCGGATTTTGAGATCCAGCTCTTGTGAAACACTTTTGGCACGTGGCGGTCTCGATGTATAACATGCATTACATTTCCATGATGTTTATACTGCATTATTTTCTTGTAAAGAAAGTTGAAACCACTCAGTGCTCGCAGTTTGTTCCTGGCCTGTTTCTCATGCCGGTCAATTTGAGGAATAGATAAATACCGAGCGCTGTTTGCTATAACCTAACAAAGTTTCTTACAACAATGTGGGTGCTTTGATATAATAAAATTTAATGGCTATCCGTTGCTTTAATCTTGTATTGAACAACTTAGGATTCAGAACTTACATTCAGTATGGGTGTCTCGAAAACAAAGACCTCGAAAACAAAGATCAAAGACCAAAGACCTCGAAAACAAAGACCTCGAAAACAAAGACCTCGAAAACAAACCCCCATATTGTGAATATAGTGTAAAAAAATTCAACATGTCTGACATTATTTTAGAAACAATACGACAGAGCGACCTTGCGCGACTCCAAACGTCGTACGGTAGCTGCGTTACATATGCTGCCTACAAGTGTATACACAAGTGTAGACCTCAGTTTTTGAAGCGAACCGAGGCTTTTCATGTACAGTATTTATCAAAGCGAAGTATTTCCGTTATTACCAACATATTACTGAAATATTATTTGCAGGGTCTCAGCTTTTAAAGCGAACCGAGGCTTTCCACGTACAGTATTAGTAGTTAAGGCTGCGTTACATACGCTGCATATACGTGTAGTATTTCCGTTATTACCAACATATTACTGAAATATTATTTGTAGGGTCTTTGTTTCGAGATCTCGAAAACAAAGACCTCAGTTTTTAAAGCGAACCGAGGCTTTCCATGTAGAGTATTATTATTAAAGACTGCGTTACATACGCTGCATTTACGTGTAGTATTTCCGTTATTACCAACACATTAACGAAATATTATTAGCAGGGTCTTTGTTTTCGAGATCTCGAAAACAAAGACCTCAGTTTTTAAAGCGAACCGAGGCTTTCCATGTACAGTATTATTATTAAAGGCTGCGTTACATACGCTGCATATACGTGTAGCATTTCCGTTAGTACCAACACGATTACCGAAATGTTAATTGCAGGGTCTTTGTTTTCGAGATCTCGAAAACAAAGACCTCAGTTTTTAAAGCGAACCGAGGCTTTCCTTGTACAGTATTATTATTAAAGGCTGCGTTACATACGCTGCATATACGTGTAGCATTTCCGTTATTACCGCTTTAATAATAATACTGTACATGGAAAGCCTCGGTTCGCTTTAAAAACTGAGGTCTTTGTTTTCGAGATCTCGAAAACAAAGACCCTACAAATAATATTTCAGTAATATGTTGGTAATAACGGAAATGCTACACGTATATGCAGCGTATGTAACGCAGCCTTTAATAGCGGAGCTCCAGCGCGGGCCGAAGGCCCGCGCAAGCGGAGCACCATACCTAAGGAAAAACCGTATACCATCGAGTTGATTTTGAAACGTCACGAGTAATTAAATTCATTTTTTCATTTTATTGATGACGCCATGCCCAACTGATTAGTGCGTTGAAAAGCAATTACCCCATAGATAATTGTGTCAAAGTTTGGTTGCCGTAGGTGGTTCCTTTCGCGAGATATAATTTGTTTTCTTTTTTTCTGTATAAAGCCTATAGTGTCCGCCGTCCGTCCGTCCGCCGTCCGTCCGTGTACACATGGGATCCCTGTGTTATTCCTTTAGAATTTAATATCTCGAAAAGGGTAAAACGTGAGAAAGCCATTCTTGGAGAGAATTATAAAGAGAGCAAGGGGCACATAATGCCTGGCTGACGTGACATGACGTCACTACCAATGCCGTCAAACTACTTTTGGCGGGAAATGTCGAGATCCGTCGCGCGCGCCTGCTCATCTGGGGGACTGGGGACTTTCATTTTTGAAAAACATTTTTCTTCGGCAGATCAGAACAGAAGCGACATTCTTTCTCTTAGCTAGTATATTTTACTATTTACCTGTGCTGAGGTTAGAATTCTGAGCTTTTTCTTGTGCATTTTACAATCAAAGGGAGATGCAGTCAAGCGGGATTAACTCGGAAGGAAAATGACGTGAAAGTACGGCGAATTTTGACAAGTTTGAAAGCATATTTTATCGCTCGTCAGTTTTCTGGGCCGTGTCACAGAAATGGATTCAACAAAGCTTAAATTAAGTATATCAATATTTCCAGATGTCGGTATGGATATTAATGGCAAAGGACAAGGTTGTAGAAAGACTAAATGAGGGACTCGTGGCTGTCTTGCCGACTTTTTAGGCATGACCTTTTTTTAACTTTGGTTGCTAGAAGAAGAAGTGCTGTTGATTTTATGCCTTACTAATACTAGTATGAATTGCTGATACCACGAAATCCATTATACCTCGAGGTTTGGATTTGAAGTTCGTCTTGGGATTTGAAGTTCAAGGAGGAACGTTGAAACGGAATATGTTTTTGTGAAATCCAATGCGGACCTCGTGCAAGATTTGGCCTTTTCTCATGAACGAGTGAGAAGTTCAATCGGCGTAACAAAAACTCATCTTGATTTAATAAATAAGACTTTTATACTTCCCCGTCTATAAATAAGACGTAGAGTACAGTATAAACACTTTTGATTTTGAAGCCATTTTACGACAGCAAAGGGAGGAGAAACTGACTGGGCATGAATCACTGAAAAGCTCCTCCTGGATTTACATGAGCTTAAACTGGTGTGGAAAGCATGAGCAACACAACTGAATTCTACAATGTAAGGTACTGGAAGTGTTTAAATTTCTGTTTTTAGATATTTACATTGAATGGGTAAAGCTAAAATTATAGATGATAGAGACTTGGAATGACAACAATTAAAATAGCTTATATTGAATTTAGTTTGGATATAATTAGTCTATAATTGTGTTCACTCCAAAGTCTGACATGAGAAACCTTATTTTCCCCATTAATGGTAACCTGCAAGGGGTTTGGGGAATTGTTTTTCCTCTGAAGCCTTCAAAGATTAAGAATGGTTCTAATTTAATTCTTACTGGGATTAAAAGTCACCTGCTAGAAGTCCCATGTCCCCCCCCCCCTCTTTTTTTAAATTCCTGTATCAACTCCTGCAAACTACCAGTCTAGGTTTGAGAAATAGCCCTTTAACTACAAAGAGATCATGATGGTAGGCTTTATGGACCTACAATGAAAGTGAATGGAAATGGGAATTTGACAATCTTGTGGGGGTCACCCCCAAAACACACACACAAAACAACAATCAGATTCAGTGCTCTTTTCTCAAGGTCCCGGATTTCACTTCTGGGTTTTGGCAACATAAGTTCATGGATTTAGGAAATGATCAGCAGACTGATTGGATTTGAGAGTAGAATGGACAAGTATATTGGAAGAATTCACTGTTACGATCTACATAATGAGTTCTAATTATTCTGATTGTTACACAGTGTTTTGTAATTTTAGGCCTCAAGGCAACCAGAAATGCATGAAAATTTGTGAATAATTTTTGTACTCACCAAAAAAATGTCTTGAAAAACACCCAAACCCACCAGCTATGCAGATGGGGCATCCCATAGCCAGAATATTCTCAAAAGGGGTTGGCAGGCTTTTTTGTTGCTATTTCATCTATACATTTAGAATTTTCCCGTACTTTACAGTATTTTTTGGCTGTGCCCTTAGAGGCTAGTAAGAATATTAATGTTATGTCAGTATATAATATTTTTTGGCTGTGCCCCTAGAGGCTATTAAGAATATAATATTATGTCAGTATATAATAATGGATAAGTTAATCAGGAGCATACTAGTGGAGCCTTTCGATATTTGTAATTAGAAAAAAATAATGAAATACATAAAAAATGCTTTCCTATCACTATGTTTGCATGCAATCATGCAATGATGATCAAAAAAGCATTTATAAATGCTGTAAACTTCCACAGGTTTTTATGTTATCAAGCTTTCACAAAATCAGATGCAGTTATTGAAGTTATGATATCAGATTACAAAATATATTTTTCTAAACCTTGATCCCCGGGGCGGGGGGGTGGGGGGGACTCCCTATATTCGAATGCTGGGGGTGACCGTCGTATTTTTTAGGGGTTGAAATTGGCGATCTGGTATTTTTTAGGAGTTTGAAAATAAAAAACGGTATAGTAAGAAAACTAGGTATTTTTTAGGGGGTTCTCACGCAAATAACGTAGTGTTTTTGAAAGTCGTGAGGATACTTTTGATGTATATTAAATAAACGGCCAGAATAAAATTTAATCTGTCAAAGTTGTTGGTATTCTTTAGGGTATTTTCAGACTGAGGGTATTTTTTTAGGGTGGAAATTTTTTCCGACCAGGTTATTTTTAGGGTCAAAATTCGAGTTTCCCGACGGTCACCCCTAGCATTTTAACCTTAGAGCCCCCCCCCCCCCCCCCGGTCTTGATACCTTTTTCATTTATTATAATCACTAGGAGCTCCGCTTTTAGGCAGTGCCTAAATCTATATATTAATAATACTGTACATGGAAAGCCTCGGTTCGCTTTAAAAACTGAGGTCTTTGTTTTCAAGATCTCGAAAACAAAGACCCTACAAATAATATATAGATTTAGCCACTGGCTAAAAGCGGAGCTCCCGGTTATAAAATTTTCTGTGCGAATGAAAGGGATTCCCATGTGTACATGGTTTATACTATAGGCTTTTTGTCTCTTGATATGTATACAGCAGTGTTTTCTTCGGTATGTTGCTGCATTGACACAATACAAATACGGGACGAAAACATATCATTGAATCATTGTCGTTTTTGCCGAATGCACTTGGGAGGACTGGGACGAGTCGCGCGGGCTAGCTGTGGGCTATTTTAGCGTGGTTACCAAGCCAAAAGCAATGGTGGACAGATCGAGAACTCGAGTCTCTGTGATTCCTGCAAGTTTTCATTCAAAATTTCACAGTTTTCTTGCTACTTTTGCCGAAATTCTTATCAAAAGAGGATCTCCTGTGACTTCCTTATAAGGTAAATGATTCCAAATATGCTTTTGGCCGTGAGGTGTTGAAAATCGACAATTTTCGGTTGGAGATTGTTTCATATGTAAGCATCCTGTCAAGTGAGATGACCTCCTTCCGAAAAATTAAGGTATTAATTCCTCCAAACGGAATGATTCAAAAGTGCAATAAAGAGAATATTTTGTTCAAGCATAGATTGCGTCGTCGATGACGTCATATCACCTGACCACTTCATTTCGCTCATCTGGTGACCTAGACTACACTACCCAAGTTTGGTTGATTTAGAGTCTTCCCTTCACGAGATTTTAATTTTTCAAGCATAGATGACGTCATCGATGACGTCACATCACATGACCACTTCATTTCGTTCATCTGATGATCTAGACTACACTACCAAAGTTTGGTTGTTTTAGAGCCTTCCCTTCACGAGATATTAATTTTTCAAGCATAGATGACGTCATCGATGACGTCACATCACGTGACCACTTCATTTCGCTCATCTGGTGACCTACACTACACTACCCAAGTTTGGTTGTTTTAGAGTCTTCTCTTCACGAGATATTCATTTTTCAAGCATAGATGACGTCATCGATGACGTCACATCACGTGACCGTGCTACAGCACCCCCCTTGTGGCATAGACAAAATATCCCAAGTATGGCTGTCCTAGCATGTTCCCTTGAGGAGATATATTTTTTTCTTTGCATACCACAGGGTTCCCATGTGTACACGGACGACGGCGGACGGACGGCGGACGCTATAGGTTTAATACCAGAAAAATAAAGAAAAAATCATATCTCCCGAAGGGAAGCTTCTATAGAAGCCAAACTTGGACAAACTTTCAAAGACCATAAGAGGAACTCTACACCAAAGTCACGTTCCCTCACGCCATCAATGACGTCATCAAAATGATCCATAATGCCCGTGACGTTCAAAAATCATCTCGATGGTATACGTTTTTCCCTTAGGTATGGTGCTCCGCTTGCGCGGGCCTTCGGCCCGCGCTGGAGCTCCGCTAATATTTCAGTAATATGTTGGTAATAACGGAAATGCTACACGTATATGCAGCGTATGTAACGCACCCTTTAATAATAATACTGTACATGGAAAGCCTCGGTTCGCTTTAAAAACTGAGGTCTTTGTTTTCGAGATCTCGAAAACAAAGACCCTACAAATAATATTTCAGTAATATGTTGGTAATAACGGAAATGTTACACGTATATGCAGCGTATGTAACGCAGCCTTTAATAATAATACTGTACATGGAAAGCCTCGGTTCGCTTTAAAAACTGAGGTCTTTGTTTTCGAGATCTCGAAAACAAAGACCCAACAAATAATATTTCAGTAATATGTTGGTAATAACGGAAATGTTGCACGTATATGCAGCGTATGTAACGCAGCCTTTAATAATAATACTGTACATGGAAAGCCTCGGTTCGCTTTAAAAACTGAGGTCTTTGTTTTCGAGATCTCGAAAACAAAGACCCTACAAATAATATTTCAGTAATATGTTGGTAATAACGGAAATGCTACACGTATATGCAGCGTATGTAACGCAGCCTTTAATAATAATACTGTACATGGAAAGCCTCGGTTCGCTTTAAAAACTGAGGTCTTTGTTTTCGAGATCTCGAAAACAAGACCCTGCAAATAATATTTCAGTAATATGTTGGTAATAACGGAAACGCTACACGTATATGCAGCGTATGTAACGCAGCCTTTAATATAATACTGTACATGGAAAGCCTCGGTTCGCTTTAAAAACTAAGGTCTTTGTTTTCGAGATCTCGAAAACAAAGACCCTACAAATAATATTTCAGTAATATGTTGTAATAACGGAAATACTACACGTATATGCAGCGTATGTAACGCTCAGCCTTTAATAATAATACTGTACGTGGAAAGCCTCGGTTCGCTTTAAAAACTGAGACCCTGCAAATAATATTTCAGTAACATGTTGGTATAAATAACGGAAATACTTCACTTTAATAAATACTGTACATGGAAAGCCTCGGTTCGCTTCAAAACTGAGGTCTACACTTGTGTCTACACTTGTAGGCAGCATATGTAACGCAACTACCGTACGACGCTTGGAGTCGCGTAATGTTCCTAAAATAATGTCAGACATATTGAATTTTTTCTACACTATAGTCACAATATGGGGGTCTTTGTTTTCGAGGTCTTTGTATTCGAGGTCTTTGTTTTCGAGGTCTTTGTTTTCGAGGTCTTTGGTCTTTGATCTTTGTTTTCGAGGTCTTTGTTTTCGAGACACCTCAGTATATGTGATAAGACTACATTTACTCTGACGGCACGTTATTGCCATGATATTTTAGAGACTTATAATTCTTTGTGTATAAGTTAGTGTAGATTTCATAATGATCTGTTTATGTATGTTGTATATCCTAATGTGCCTTAGTGCGTCCCTTCCTTCTCGATAGTACTTCACTTTGCGACGACTACATGCCGTGCACGCAAACGAAGGATATACCAAAGTTAAAGCACTTGCGTTTATATTGAACAGCCGATAATTTATAGAGAATTATAGTTGTTGTTTGTGTTTTGGTATGATTATACCGATTATACCTCCAAAGGATGCGACCATGTCGCGGGTTCATTCTCTATTAGAGTCGACATTTTTTTTGCAATGTTTCATGATGTTTTAGCTTTTATAAGTTAATGCCTTGAATACCGCCATGAGAATCAGATTTACAGACAAAGAAAGAGATTTACAGACAAAGAAAGAGAGGGGGGGGGGAGAATAAGGAAGAAATATAGAAATATAAAGCAGCACCCCGATTTAACTAAGCGAATTTCGAACAGTATTGACAGTAAGAAATTGAAAGGTCGGCTTTCCCTCCGCCCAAGGAGGTTTTATGTGTCGAAAACCTCCTTGAATTAACTAAGATCCAAACCACAATGTCAAATAGGAGCCATGTGGTATAAGAGCAGACCGCTCGAAAGCCCTTCTGTTCTCATGTTTGTTTTCATTAAGGTTAAATATTACGGATGCAAGAAAATATGGCGGCGTTCCTTCGCAACTCAGAATACTAGATTCGCGGTCAATAGTTATCTAGCAGCGAGTGATTCATTCCGTGTGCGCGCAAACGAAAGATTGCCAAGTAAAAGCAGCTGTATTTATTTTTAATAGCCGATCATTTATAGAGAATTATGTTGTTTGTATGATTGCAATTTAGTGTGTTAGTAGTATATGGAGTGGATCTAGTACATCACTTTTGAGTACATCACTTTTGAGTACATCACTTTTGAGTACATCACTTTTGAGTACATCACTTTTGAGTACATCACTTTTGAGTACATCACTTTTGAGTACATCACTTTTGAGTACATCACTTTTGAGAACAGCACTTTATCTATAAAAGCTGGTGTGTGGGCGATGTGAGGTATTCACAAAGATGCGTGGAACTCAGTTTGAGCAAGAATGGAAGTTGCAATGGGAGATGGAGCATTTTACTCGAAGTTTGATGCACTATTGTGTACATTATAATGGTCGTATTGGATGTCCATTCTTGTTGACGAGCCATTTGAAGCCAAAAGATTATGTGATTTTGCTTGGCGAAGTGTTTCTTGCCGATTTTGTATCGGTAGGATGTCTTCATGGTTTATCTTGTCATCGATGCATCAAGAACGTTGTGTCAAAGCTTGAGGTCCTGCGTATGGAGAGAGTGAACGTGGAAGAAGAGAAAACATTGTTCATGGGTCAAGCAAAGAAATGGCATGCTCAAGAGATGTATTATGGGGACCGTACGTTGTACCCGTTCCGTTTAGCGGATTACGTGGCGCGATGGGTCCTACGTCAAGGTGAAGCAGCTGAGACAGAGTACTGTAAGAGAGTGAGAAAAGTGAAGGAGGAAGAAGGAGGAGGTGAAGAAGAGATTAAGGACATTCCTTTTGTGGCAGCGGATTTGTGGAAAGAAGTGGTGAAGTTAGCCAAGACAGCTGTGTGTTACGTCGAGGATGAATTTGGCGGTATGACTGTGGAACACGTTGATGGTGATAGAAATGAGAAGACGTACGAGATCATTGAAGTTGGAGAACAGTTTCAAAGCATGCTTGGAAGTGCATCCGAAGCGATGGCGATACGGGAGCGTCTTAAACTGAAAGAGTCACATCAAAACCAGATGCGTAAATACAATCAGAGTTGGACGAAGAGTGGCGAGACTGTGATGAGTCAGTTGGTGACAGGGATCTTTTACGAGGTGTGTGATAATTTGGCGTATCCCTTATGGAGAGAAGCGTACCTGAAACGTCACGGCACTAATCCAGACTTGAGCTCATGGCTCGCCTACTTTAAGGGAGATGACAAAAATGTGTATTTGTGGGATGACTTCTCACCGGAGCTCCTACAGCAACTGCAAAAGGCTATATTTCCACGTATGATTGTACCAGGTCTGCTGAAAGAGTTACATCGATTGGGTTGTCTTGTTATACGTCATACCAGCTCAATTCGTCGCGCCGGTATGGATACGTTAACAGCGTTGATGACCCAAGGGCATAACATGCTTCGTGTCAAGATGGAGGAATGGTACAAGATGGCCTGTATAGGCAGGAGAAGAAGGAGGAGGAAAAGGTGAAAATACCGCTGACCAACCCTGAGAAAGAGGACGTCGAGGGAATGGATGATCGTGGTGTGTATCTTACACACCACGATCACGTTATCACGTGCGATCTTCGCCAAAGCACATGCCGGCTTTTCCTTCGTGGGTGGGTTTACACCGTCATCACCTCCATCCTTTGGTGGATTTGCAACACAACAATCGCCACCCCACAAAAAGAAAGTGGAATGGAGTAAAGTGACCAAGGAGAACTGGGGACGATACTTGTGCGAAGCTATGAAGGAAGTGGTCTACGTGTACGATGATGTAGCAGGGGGATGGGGCAAGGGGTATACCATTCAATCGCTGCTTATAACCCTGTTTTCAGCCACACCCCAGTACGAGCATCTGATCGTGGATACGCGCAAGGTGTTTGACAGTCAGTATACAGATCCACGCAAGGCGTATCTCATGCGCAGGGATGGTACCTTCTGGAAGAACTTGTACACTCACGATTGACACCTCGTGGACAAAGAGTGCAGTAAATACATCTATCCTGTCGGGATGGACTTTCGAAGACGTCCTATTGATGGACTCTTTTGAGGGGATACCCGCCCATCTCCCCCACATATTTTTATAGCGGGTTTACCACCGAGGAAACAGAGGAGACCCTTTAAACATGGATCCACCAATCAGAGTACAGTATTTTGATGACGTCATTCAGAAAGTGTATATAAAAGAGTGCGCTGAAGCCGATCATCTTCACTTTCGCAAAAGCTCTCGACACGTTACAAGAAGAAGAAGAAGAAGAGATATTTTATGGACAGTTTCTTAACGTCGCTTGCAAAAGCATTCGGGACAGCACTTGGGACAACTCTAGGTATTGGCCTAGGGTGTACAATTCTATTCTCGCAAGCAGCGCCTGCTGCACAGCCAATTCAAGATGAAGAATTTTCCAGTCTATTTTCGCAAGCAGCGGAATTAATAATGATGACCACAGCCTACCCAACAGCATGGAAAGCAAAGAATCACCATTGCTTTGACTGTGCCGTAGATACATTGATGGACATCAAAGCCATTATTGACTTTGATGGTTATTACGTCAAGAAAGAATTTTGGTGCAAGGAGGCAGGAATTATCTTTGATGACGAGGCTATCAAGGGACAGCACTTTACGTTCCCTATAAAATTTAAAGAACTGAAAAATGCAAAAGACTACGTCTGTGCCAAGAAGGCCTATATGATACACCGTTTACGATTTGACTTTGCATGGAAGCATTCGTTACCCTACACGGAACTGGACCAAGTGGTGCAAGACTGGTATACACATGACTTAAAGTCCAATGGAACTATCGCGTACAAGGGTGGATGTCATGAGAAGCGGTTGCTGGACAGACTCAGCATACCCAATGTCAATTTGGAGGATTATGGATGCCCCAAATTTGATGTTCTTTTCAATCAATATGCTCAAGAGGATGATATGAACTTTTATATGTCATCTACAAGTTGTGGTTTTCACGTATTTCTACCCTTTGCAAGCGCTGTCCATTGCCCACGTGTTGAAGTGGCCGTATTCTGGAAATGGCTGAAACAAATACGCTACAAAGTGTAAGAACTCTTTTTTTTATTAATAATACAAGGACATTACTGTTATAAACTTCTTGTAATAATAAAAGTTATTGAGAGCATAACATTGTCTCTTTTAGTTAAAACGGTTGCCATTCTCGGAGGGGTCGAGGCTTTCTTCTCGGTACACTAACGGAACGTCTTCGTGGTGTCCCGGATGGTGGTGTTGGTAAACGCTTTGTTTTTGGAGTAGCAGGTGTCTTGGAAGGAGTAGTAGGTAAAACCAAATCCTCTTCTTCAATGTCATCATCATCATCTTCTTGTTGTTGCTGTTTCATCATTTTTAGTAAAGATAATGGGCTTTTGTCTTTTACTTGTCTTGTTAGCCGGTTGTAACGTTGTAAAATTTGATCGTAACGTTGTACTTTGACATCAGGAGGAAGTGAAGTGTCATTCAAGATGGCTTGCATTTCTCCATCCAGTCGTGCCAGTACACGGTATTGGGGTGCCGTTTCCACTTTTTGCTTGGTACGCAGCATGTTTACTAAATAATCAGGAACCATAGCCATACGATGAGCTCCACCTTTTGCTGTTGTTGACATGATGACGCCTTGAAAGCAACTGACGTAAATGTCTTGTTTAACAACACTTTATATTTTAGAGATGAGCTTGTTGGCAATTTTCGGTAGAAATATCGATGCCAATCCACCAAGAAGAGCAGGTAATAAAAAGCCTCCTCGTTGACGCACTAGCATGGCTTTCCGGCTTTTGCTGGAGAGTTTCCGATCGGCCAACTTGCGTAACTGATGCTTGTGT
Organism: Scolanthus callimorphus; assembly: GCA_033964015.1. Lineage (NCBI taxonomy): Eukaryota > Metazoa > Cnidaria > Anthozoa > Actiniaria > Edwardsiidae > Scolanthus > Scolanthus callimorphus. The sequence continues at coordinate 169,540 of CM066916.1, read as the reverse complement.
TTCTTCAGTTGTTGAATGCGGGCTAATGACATCGGTACGTTGCCACGCAACAGGTTCATAGCCACTTCACTCAGCGAGTTGATTTGATCAGGAGTAGCATTGACAATGAGTCGTTGGCGTGTCTTCCCTCTGGTGCGATGCAAGAGCCGGAGAAAATCTGCGTTCCTTCTCAGTCGCTGAGACATGATGAACTGATGATGATCCACTTAGACAAGGGTATTTATGCACTACGAACAAGGCGTTGATCTCACGAGGCTCTCTCAGCTCTTGCCATGGTGAATGGTTGTACCCAAATGACGTGATTCTGGATCGTCTCCTTCTTTTTATAGCTTTCCTTCAGTGTAGACGTACATGGGAAATTCTTTAGGAAGAATATGGGATCGTAAACGACATTGTTCTGGTGTCATTGGATGAAAATCCAACATGAGGTAACCATGAGGTTCTTCGGTGGCTTGATGAAAGGCATCCATCACGTAAGGAACACGTCCAGGAAACGCTTGTTGAGCTAACATCTGTACGCCTAAACGATCTCTTGGATTCTTGAACAACACGATGTAATGCGTGTTGAGTGAAATGGTACGTGCGTGCTTATTGGGTGGAAACAAGTTCTGTGTTAAAAACAACGTGGTGATGCTGTGATGATGGGATTCCTGTGTAAACACGCGTACCACACGATCCATTTGATCCATTAAATCGTCCATCGCCAAGAGGCCTGGAGTATCGTGAGGACCAAACAAGTCGGTGACGTTGTCTGGGAGTCCTTGATGGAAGGTGACACCCAGGTTCCGTTGAATAGACGTAAACAACGGTTGCCATTCGCCGTAACAATACACAATATTTGGAAATTGTCTGTTGAACGCAAGAGCGACTTGTTGAAGCAATTGGTGTGTAAACGTGGTTTTACCCGATTGACTTGGACCCACTACCAAAATGCTACATGGACAACGAAAACGACGATCGTCCATGCTGACGTCTAGATTCCATATGAACCGTTGCCTACATCTACACCTTACTATATACCCAACAACAACAACATTTGGTGATGAAACATCATTTTTTATTATAACTTTAACATGTGTAACAAAGAGCGCTGAACAAGAGCGCATTGACGACTACGCTTAGGATTACAAGGTGCTTGTCGTTGTAAAAATCGATCACGCACAAAGGTGCGAACATTCTGATCGTTCCATTGTACATTTGGCGTAAACATAGCAGCTACTTTTCCATGACGTTTGCCACGTACACGGTTCCACAAGAAGAACAAACAATGTTGTCCACATACGTCAGAGTCCATGGCTTGAATCCTACGAGTGTTGTGCACGAGTTGTGGACGTAACTTGCAAAAGTTCGTAATGGCTTGACCATACACTTGTGGAGGAAATCCAAAACTGTCCCAGAATTCACACGTCTCGGGTGTAAAGTACACGGCTAACCAATGAGATCCTGGACGATCGCTTGGATCCACGTTCATGATGTAGGCTTGATTGGGAAATGGGACTTTGGTAGGTAACAAATCAGATGGAAACACGCCACCAAACACTGGGTTTAACTTGGGATCGTTGTGTACGAGCAGTTCTAACTGTTCCGTGTTCATCCTTGAATGTCGTAAATCACTTGACCTAATTGGTCCACTTCAATGGTGTTGTTGAACTCGCCGTAGACGACAATGGTGTTCACCTGATCGGTGGCACTCCCAAATGTCAGGTACAGGTCAACGTTGCCTTTATATTGAGGTTGGAAGTACCCTGACGAGGCATTGCCTGCTGGTGTAAAGTCGTAGGCAAACAATGCATAACCAGCCTTGAACTCGTCGAACGTAAGGTTGAGTCCTTGTCCTCGGTAGGTACCACACACGTTATCGAACAACATGTGGTACAAATCTATATCCTTGTCATCAGCGGTAGACAGTGTTCCATAGGGTGTCTCTTGTCCATCCACGGTTACTTTGATTGTCGACAAATCAAACTTTTGGAAATTGCATGGATTCTTCCCTTTGTCGCCATTGTAGGCAGCATTCTCAACCATCCCTAAAATCATACGCTTAGGAACGAGTCCTTGGAACAAGCCTCCTTCATAATGGTCAAGGATCCATTGCCATTTGCCGGGTCTTCACAATGGCTGACGTCACAGGGTACTTGGCTGTACGTGCATTCGATCTTGTCATGAGTTCACGTTGGTTTAACTTGACGCTAGGGGCTGGAGTCACGTGATACATGCGTAGGATAAAGTCCTCGATGACGATCTTTTCGGTACCTAACTCCGACATCAGACAGAAGGCTGGTTCATGTATATCAAACTTGATTTTCATCTCGGTGTTGTCCAGAAGGTAACGTCCTGAGTGAAAGAGATCACAAAACAAGGGGCCTTCCATGCAGAATTTTTGTCCAGTTTTAGTACGAGCTGCACGTTCCTTGAGTCCAGGATTCTTATTACCGGCTGTAGCTGCATGATCAACTTGGTCCATGGAGCCACTGTCTTTTTTCCACATGGCACATTCCAGATGCGATTCTTGAGCTTCTTTAGGATAATTCAACAACGTCTCGATGAAGGCACGATACGCATACGTGTCGGTTTGCAAGGTGACAGCTTGATCGTTCAATTTCACAGTCACTTGTTGGATCATCGAATGAAGAAAGTTGTTGACAGGTCCCACTTTAACGCTTGCGGCAATTGCTGTATCATCAGCTTTGGTGATCTTGGCCACGACACGGAAATGAGTCTTTTTCAAATCAATCATTGTAGGACCCCTACGAATGATGAACTGATAATACTTGGCTCCTTTGTCCGTGGGTGAATACTCAACGTATCGGCCTGATGTCACAGCCACATCTGTTGGTGGAACCGTAAACAAGTCCATGCCTGGATTGGCAGCAGCAAGCGATGCAGAATGAACACTCATGTTGACTAGGAGGAGCTCTTGACAGTAGTTGAGGTAATGTCCAACTGATTAGAAGGCATGAATGTCCAAGTCTTTTATAACTGTTTTCAATCGAAAATGCCCTTGGTATGACGACGACGACGTTTAGCCATGGTCTTAGGTTGACGACGACGACGTTTTAGACGGGCACCACCCATTTGTGGTATACCTCGTGTAGCGAGTTCCGCTTGTTTACGTATACCTTTTGTAGCGAGTTCCCAAGAGGGCAAGTGAGGAACAAAGTCTCTTCCCAGGGAACTTAATACACCGCCGACACCACCTATACCAAATCCCATTGTACTGGCACAGGGTACCCATGGAAAACTCCATTTCCTTCTTGTAGATGACGTGGAAAATAGGTAAAGGGTCCTTTTCCTGTTTGTGATTTAGACGGTAGAGCAGCAAGAGCACCACGAGCCATATTCAACATATCGTTGTACCACACCATATCTTCTTCTTCTAGGCAAATCGCACACGACGCAAATGTAGTGTTACCTGTACGGCGCCTGCTTGAAATGACACGGTTTCGCCTGTGTCGTCGGTTATATGGATACGGATCTTGTTGATGATTTGAGTACGTAGTGGCAAGTAGTAGGGATTGAGAAAGTTTCGTTCCACAGGGAATCCAGGTTCTCCTTCAGGAACAAAGGTACGTAGTAAATTGTTGGCATCACTTCCCATCACAATATGCGAGTCCACAACATCAGTGTACACGTAAAAGCTTTGGAACGGATGTACGTCTGCTCGTTCACGTACGCTGGAGGTAAAGGTCTGTAGTCCGCTAGCATTCTTTTTGTCGGCTACAAATATATACCATTTTCCTACAGTTTCATCAGTTACCCCAAAGAGACGAGCAATACCATGGGACTTCCCGAGTTCAAGTTCAGTGATTGAACCAACTGTATCAAATCCCAAAGCCATTGCTAATCGTGGCCGTAGTAGTAGCATCATGTCATTGGTTAACTTGATCGTGGTCATGTTCTCTTTATAATTGTATTTGAACTCAAACCTGTTGTGTGTGAGTTCGTCTGGCCGTAATCTACGTTGTTGCTCATGCTTGTTAAATTTGTTAGTAACTCTCTTCATGCCTTTCACAATATCTTCCAGCTTGGTGTACTTTCCTGTGGGTAACGTGTATTTTGTCCATAGTTCGTTAGGGTTTACCACGTGAGTGGAAAGAACCCATATGTCAAGATCTTCTTTTTGCAACAAACTCCACGAATGGGGATAGATGATGTTGGTAAGGGCCATTTCCCATGATCCTTCGCGCAAATCGATAGGATATTTGGTTCGTAGGGTGTAATCCCCAATGGTGTTGTCGGGAAGGGCATCTTCAATAGCATTGCTTGCCAGCGTAATCACTTGGTCCGCTCGGTCAGACTGAGGCAACTGATGTCTTTGATGCTCAGTTCCTGTAAGGCATGGCTCTCGAAAATCACCGACCCAAAAAACTAAGGGGGTGGTCTATCTTCATCAGTTTTAACAATTTCAAGATTAGACATCGTTCAGCTTGTAAGTGGCCAAGAAATAAGTATGTTTTGAGTATTGTCTCCATGACAACGAGGAATGTGACCTTTGAACTCTGTGTTTCAATCATTTTCCAAAAACCGCCTCTGAAAACGTAGAAAGACTGGAGTTCCTAAATATGTTTCAATGTAATGTAATTAAAGTCGGAGCAGGTATTACCGATCCAACTGGAAATCGTGACTTTTTCAACGGAAACCATATTTAAGGGGATTTTGAAATTTGATACCTTCCAATAGCTTTGGCATCTAAATTGGTGTACATGATTTCCAGTTGGATTTGTAACACTTGCTCTTAGTTGAATAGGTTTTCGTTTAGACATGCTTGGAAAATCTAGCTTTTCCCCGTTTTCAGAGACGGTTTTTGAAAATCTTATAAAGGCCGTTTTAGACTGTACGATTTTCGCCTACAATCATCGCATGCGACATGCTCGCATCAGCATACGACTCGAATCGCAAAGTCTAAATCAGCCCTACAACTCCTCTACGACATGCGCTTGCGAGCTAAGTCATGTCGCAAGCGTGTCGCATGCGATGGTTGTAGGCGAAAATCGTACAGTCTAAATCGGCCTTAACACAGAGTTCAAAGGTCGCATTCCATGTTGCCATGGAGACAACACTCAAATCTATCTATTCCTTGGTGCCCCATAACATGAGTAAAGTTTAGTAATGAAATTGTGAATGTACTCAAGATAGACCACCCCTAAGGTTTTGGGCCACCACCTTTGAGAGCCATGCCTTACAGGAGCTGAGTGGTATCTCACACGATTTTATGCACTTGACTTGCTAGGATCCAACTGTCGTACTTGTCAGGCCAACCACGCCAATGGACCAAATACTCTTCTTGACGTCCTTTCCCACGGCTCTTGACAATTTTGTCGATACGAAAGACATCTTTTTGTTCATCCATGCTGACTTTTTGCAATTCTTGTTTGTAAAATTGTCCTTCCAACAACGAACCGTCGTATTCGCGTAGTCGATACGCATAGGGATCCCGTGCCGTCATCCAATAGGCAATCGTAAGCACTTCTTCCGTCCAGTTGGGTAAATACCCTTTTGCAAACACGTGTTTGACTTTACTTATACGTACTAAATCTCCCACTTGAAATTTAGGTTTTAGCTTCTTCTTCTTCTGAGCCTTCTTCTGGTACAAGGTATGCCATACGTCTTGAGCATTGGCTAACGTGACGTCAGCAGGGGCACGACGAATGCTTCGATGATACGAATGATTGTAATTGTTCATCAGTTGCGGAAGCACGTCAATGTAACGTACTGTCTCTTTGTAGGTGAACCATCGCCACATCCATGTTTTTAACGTACGATTAAATCGTTCGACGACAGAGGCTTTGGTTTCGCTCTTGGTAGTAACGTGATGGATGTTTTTCGATTTGAGAAACGCTTGAAAGTTTCGATTTAAGAACTCCGATCCATCATCCGTTTGCAATTTCTCAGGCATACGACCTTCCTTGAATATTTTCTGAAACGCCTTGATCAAACTGAGACCCGTCTTGTTCTTCAAGGGTACTGCCCATGCGTACTTGCTTAACACGTCAATGACGGTTAATATGTAGTTGTAGCCATTATTTTTGGTTCTGTACGCTTGCATGTCACACAAATCCGCTTGCCATTGTTCGTCGATACCTTGGACGACCACACGATTGCGTGGAAAACGACGACGGTACGGTTTATGGAGTGTATATGACGGTTGAGACCGTATCCAAGCTAAGACTGTGCTCTTTTTTATGCCTTTTGAGCGCATAGCCCTTGCCAGTTTGGCAACACCTCCCAAAGCAGCAACATTGTTTGGATCGTAATAGGCTTGCTGGAGTAGACGTTCGATATTCTTCTTCTTCTTCGGTGCTACGGTCTGCTTGGGTTTCCTGGGTGCCATCGACTACAACAATACGACCACCACAACACGCTAGCATACAACGTATACGTTTCAATAAGTTACGACACGTTAGTATGGGACGGTCTTTAAAACATACCATCCTTAGCGGTGTTCAACACCAAATGATCATTCCAATGCTGGGTCATTCCCCTTTATAGACAAAAATCACACTATTTGGGTTTTATAGGTTCTTTATAACATAACTTTATATATACACTGCTTATCAAAAGTGTTAAAAAGTCTTAAAGTCCATATAAGATCCATAAGGGTACACGTTTGTTGTACACGAAGCTTAACAAAGTTCAAAGTCCATAATACCCATAAGGGTAAGTGTACATGCCACGTCGTACACGTTTGTTGTACACCACCTTGAAGGACTTGGTTTCTGATACGGTATGCAACGTACGGGTCGTCACATTGCGTCGAATGGTGTGGTGATTGGTCACCTGACGCACAGGGTTCCCATGACCCTCCAACAATTCCACCATGCTATCCAAATTCACTGTTTCTGTGGTACGTAGATTCATGCGTAGTCCTTTGACTTTGCACACGGTCTTACCGAAGTTGGTCTTGTACCCATAACTCTTGGGTCCTGTGGCCACATAGTGCACGATGTGTTCTTCTGGATCGAGTTCGCTGGTCAGTTCTCCCAAGTAATCGCCAAGTGGTGGTTTCCATTGACCAGGACGCCACGTAAAGATGACACTGTCTGTGTCGTGGTACAAACATCGGTCCCCCAAACCATCCATGACGTCATACAACTTGAGACGTGCATACGCTGTGGTGTAAGCAGCAAAGACAACGTTGGTGTGTGCTTTCGTCTTCAGAAACTTCTCTGCCGTCTTGTAGTGAATCTGGACCGTATCGTCGTTCACGATCAACACATCACTCACTTCGATGCTGTCGTCCGTCATCAGATCGAAGTACTTTTCTTGACTTTCGACGTACTCGGTACGTCTCCGATTCGATTGCTCGCCACATTTCCCCCATATGCAATTCAGGAACATTTTGGCGACAGAGCGAAGACCTGGATTCTTCTCGATACGTTCACGATCCAATCGAATGCCTTGATGTTCTTCTTACTGTTCCACGTACCGGACCTTGTCTTCTTCCGTCTCGCACCAACTTGGCCATCCTGAAGCTTCTTGCTTGTACTTGAGAAACGTCTTGATGTACTCTTCGAACAAGCGTTCCCATTGAGCCCAGTGCCACACCTCATACACTTTCATCACTTTATACCCTTTCTCGAGAGCTTTGAACAGTTCCACGTGAGGCCACGTGCCGGTAAAAGCGCGTTCTTCCTCAGTGTGCGTGCATGGATGATCTTGGTTCTCTTCTTGAGCACAGGTGTAACACAAGGGAAACATCAGCTTGCCGTTGATGCGTACGGGTAGCACTGGGAAGTAAACATTTTGGGTGGAAGGACACGTACTTTCATCAATCCGCGATACAGGTGCAGGTCTTGTTGGATCTCGTCGTTCACCAGAACTTCTGGATGTCCCACAGGGTACTCACACGTGACATTCACGTACGGGTACAACTACGTGAAATCGTAATAGTGGAGTTGTTCGTCATCCTTGGCTTCGCATCGTAAACGGATTGCATTGGTACGTCCACCAAAGAAACTGTCCCGGGGTTCCAAGGGTTTGCACTTCTCCACGTCACCGACCATCGCTTGTATCCTAGGAGTTGCTGTCAGTTCACGATCAAACTCACATTCCCACACTTCCACGAGGTGGTAACCAGCCCGAGTAATAAAGGTGCGCACGTTTCACGTGTCATGGTAGAGATCACCCATAGTAGTGCCAGAGAAAGGATTCCTCGTGTCCTTCGTGTAGCACTTGGGACATCCGTGATAGAGACATCCATGGTATTGGTACACGGTATGAGTACTCTCTGCATACCCGTCGACCTTGTACCGTCCCACCTTGAATTCCCCTTCACTCGTGCCAGCGTGACGAATATGCACTCCATCAATGATGTGCCTGTACTCGAGCCACTGCAATGCTTTGAGCGAGTGCACGTCGCGTCCACGGTATCCTTGAGCAGGAATCACAGCAACGGTGTTGGCCTTGAGAAATTTGGTGCGCAAAATAAGACTGCACAACGATGCAATGGTGACCGACGTGTGAAACGGGTGGACGTCACCCGTTGCCATGGTAAGCTTGTCAAAGGCCAACACAGCTTTCTTCAGCACTTCAACGTCTTGGTGACAATAAGACGCCAGTTCTTCTTGGAAATTGAACACGTGCGACTTCGTTCTCGTACCACGTGCGTAACGCATCAGCATCTTTCTTCGTCATGTTTTCAATGCCATAATACTTGAGATCAGGCATAGGTCCCACGTACGTTTGGTTCTCTGGGGTGTTGAAGAAATGTGGAAAGTCACCTTTGCGCACCTCTTGATCAAAGCCCATAGCTTTGGGAAGTTGACGCAATGCCATCTGGAGGTAATTCAACGTGCACTTCATACTGATCTTGAGATCTGGGAGTCCAAGCATCATGATCTTTCCTCCATTAAAATAACAGTAGGCCTGAATGCATTCTTGAACAAGTACTCCAAGATAGGATAGGAATCGTACCCTTTAAAGTTGTGTGCCAAACACGTGTATCCTGTATTGCTTCCACCAAACAACCATTGACAAAACTCGTCCAGAGCTTGTTCCCCTTGGAAACCACGTTTACGCAGTCCGCACGTGTCACAAGTAGGATGTGAGTCTAAGGGAAGATCACGACAGTCCTCACACAGTTTCTGGACACCCACAAAATTGACCCGATGTTGCGTACCCATGGGTTGTGCCTCAAAATCAAAGATGATGAGCCGCAATTGATCCTCCTCCTCCTCGTTCTTCTTCTTCCGTCCTGTCACTGCTGCTGCTGCTCCTACGGGAACATAACATAAGTGGCCCTTGTCGACCATCTTTTGCAGACGTGACACACGTATTCACCACACTTGTGAGGCTTGCCTTGCCGCTTCTTGTCTAAGACATCAAACCTCGTAAGACATTCTTCACACTTGTGTATCTTTTGACATTATAATACCATTCATATTCTCTCTGGACACGAGGTAGAGCTTAAACCCTTGTGGAGCCAAATACGTTTGGAACTTTTTCAGTTCTGGAATACCACACGCTTCTTCAGGGACGCCAGCTTGCTGGTGCAACTCTTTCGCTCTTTTAAGCTGAGTGAGATTATCGCTGTTTCTTGGCCACTGTTTATACATGTTCTGATACTCCCGTGTTGTTCCGGTATGGAAGGCGATTCCAATCGCGATCGCACGTGCCGCACAAAGATTATCCCGATTACGTACTCGAACTATGCTCGTCTTCATCTTCGTCCATGCCTCCATGCCTTGAAATATCACTTCATAATAAGGTCACATAATTCTCCCTCTACGGACCGACCTTAACCGGTAAATAACTTATTTTTTATCCAACTCAAAACTTTGATCTTTTCGATGAAAACAAGCCCGCGAAAATGGTTACTATCACCTTATTCTGTCCAGTAGGTTGATATAAAGATCGTATGCAGCCATGTGATTGCAAGGCATCTGGTAACCGTGGTCCTCCATTACCATTCCTGCCAATTCTGCCTTGAGTACTACCTTGAGCTCAGCATAATTTTCTTCAGCAATATCTAAATCGTCTGGATCAACTTCTGTTGCATAGTCCCTTGTCGATTGCCTTTCAGGAAGGAAGTATAACACATCGGGTTTTCCCAATGGTGATTCGTTGTTGTTCGAAGGACGGATATGATGGAAATTCCAATGTTTAGTTACCTCGTCAAGCTCCTGTTAAATTAGGGCATGAAGCAAAACCGCAAGCACTCAACATTTATAAGGTCGCTGTCGTTATAAAGTCCACTTTCTCTCATGTCTTTAAAATAATTCATCCACCATGTACTGTTAGATCTACGAAAAATGACCACCATGCTTCTATATGCTGATTAGAAATCGACCTTCCATAAAGAAAGCATGGCCCACCGGCAGCGACATCTGCACAGTTTCGTCTTAAAAACCTCTTGATCCTAGCAATATAGATATTTTCTGTTCCACAGTCTGCTCTCATTAGTTTTGGGGCACCACTTGACTCTCGTAAACAATCGATGAAGTATTTTGAAGTAATCTTTGGGTCATTGTTTGAGGGGCCAACCTCTAGCCACATAATCCTACAGCCATCAATAGAACCGTGAATACCAAAACCAAAAGGCTTCAACTTATCATACCCATCGATATGCCACAAGAAACTGGGGCCTTTTGCGTAATATTTTCTTCTCTTCAGTCTTCTTGTGGACCTGCTTTCAACACCTTCCGGGTCGAGATTTTTCAATAGTAGGCGAACTGTTTCTCTATCAATCTTCACTCCGTGGTGAAGCTGAAGTTTCTGATGCATCAAACGGTAGCCTAGGCATGATCCACTCGCAGCGAGCTCATGTTCAAGGATGGAAACAACTGTCTGGATGTCAGTTTGTACTTTCCTTCGTTGTAAACCAAGCCATGAAGTATTCTTTTGAGCTGGCGCAAGGAAAGCGTGATCCCATGAAACGTACTTAAAAAGGATAATACCTCGGCATACTATATTTCATTCCCACTCTCCACTACGCTACTACGGTAATACGGTGCAGTTTGCTTGAAATATATTTCATTCCCACTCTCCACTACGCTATTACGGTACAGTTTGCTGAAAATATATTTCATTCCCACTCTCCACTACGCTACTGTTATGACTCACTTGCTGTTGGCATTCCTGTGTCACGATGTCACGTGACCCCCAAGTGGGACATCCCATAGTAATTAGAGAAATTTGTTGTTGAAATTAATGTCGGAGAATTCTAGAGAATGAGCAGTGAATCTCCTGATATTTTATAGATTTTGCCAGAAGCTCATAAGTAGGAGGGTGCATCCTACGTATTGGGTGGGTCTCACATGTGTTTTATAGCTTGAGCTATTTTTAGAAACAGTTGCGCGGGAAAAATTAGCCAATCAGAATTCTTCCTTACATTTGACGTCACGCCTCATCAAAAATTCAGATGGAGCTCTGCTTTTAGCCAGTGGCTAAATCTATTTTTACTTGCAGTTCTTTTCGAGATGGAAATCCGGGTGAAAATGTTATCTCTTTGCATGGTTTCTGACTGTACAAGTTGAGTAAACTAAAACAGATAACAGATGGCTTCAGACATCAAGAAAAATAACTTTAAAACAATCTAAACGACTATGGGGAAACCAGAAAAGAACCGCGGCCTCGCCGCTTCTTCTCACGGTTCTCGCACAGCGAAAGTTCATGAAGGACTATAAATTATGCACTAAAGCTGATGAATTTGGTGGCTACGGATGGATTAGGGAAGCATAAAGGATTTACAACGAAGAACCAGGACTATGTGGATGATTTGATTTGTAATTTGATACACTGACAGATGAAGTTCGCTACATACAAACGATCCAAGCAGGAAGGCGAGAATGAAAGTTTGTTCGCCGAAAAAAACTGAACACATATACAACTCGGTAAGCCGGGACTATGAACTTTTTCAATTCCTAAGTCGACATAGACGTTTTTAGTTTCTTCTTTTTGTTTTCATTTGTGTGAAATTATTTTTTTTATGCACGAAATTTGTCAAGTTTGTTTTTTGTTTGCGAGAACTGGAGTCGTTGGTATTAAGGACGTAGTAGCGTTGAACTTGTACTTGAACTGCTTGAATGAAGCACGACTTGAAAGAGTTTGATAAGGCGTTTATTAAAAGGTATACTTTATAAAACGACAGAAGTTTATTGCTTACATTCTATAAACTATTTGAAAACAAAATGAATGGTACCGGTGACAGAGCGGAAATGACCTGCTCAGACCACTAAATTTCAAATAATAAGGTCAGGTTAGCTCAGAAAAGCTTGATTTTTTGCATACAGACTCCTTGCCTTATTAGAAACAAAATATCAAAAATGACTTTTTTCTAATGGATCCGTCTTTGAGATATTAGGCTTTAAACTTTGGTTTCTGTGCCATTTTATGGGAGAATTGGTACTTTGATCAGGAATTCTGCAAACTTTGCTCAATCATATCTAAAATTCATATTCTTCAAATTTCTTGAAAATTTGGAATTAAGCTTTCGGTCATAGAAACTCTTTGTATACGGAATCTTGAGCTTATATATTTAAATATGGCAAAGTCAGACATTTCATTTTTGGTCATTTCCGCTCTGTCGGTACCGGTGCGAAAGGTGTAGGCACTGCATGATGGCACTCTGCGAATCGACAGGAAACTCGAGGAAACAGCAAGCGTTTTCTAAAATTGTCGGCCAACATGTGCTAACGGAGCACTGCTTTGATTTCCGTGAAATACATGGCAGTCTGAGGGCAGAAGTTAGCTTAAAGGTGTCGATGTTTACTTCTCTCTGATTGGTTGATTTTTCGCGCGAAAATCTAAAAATAGCCCAAGCTATAAAACACATGTGAGAACCACCCAATAGGGGATGTACGCTCCTACTTATGAGCTTCTGATTTTGCTGATTTTCCATCGGGCTGGCACCCTGTTGTAGGTAGAAACTATTTTCCTCTGAACAATTGTAATTTGTACCCGTGTTGTACCTTTTTTAGCGGAGCACAAGCGGAGCACCATACCTAAGGAAAAAACGTATACTATCGAGTTGTCATGATGGCGTGAGGGAACGTGACTTTGGTGTAGAGTTCCTCTGATGGTCTTTGAAAGTTTGTCCAAGTTTGGCTTCTATAGAAGCTTCCCTTCGAGAGATATGATTTTTTCTTTATTTTTCTGGTATTAGCGGAGATCCTTGCGGCGGCCGAAGGCCGCCGCAAAGCGGAGCACCATACCTAAGAAAACAGCGTCAAAAACTGCAAATATAGTATTGGGTACCCTGTGTGAGTTTATTGAGTAACCTGTGGAGATTGCTAGGGGTCGATCCGATTTTTGGACGTCTCAGCAAGTCCCGGATGCTGTACGTTTTCCTGTCTACCCTACGTCACAATAGCCCTATTGTGATGTCAAGCATGCTCAACTAACGGGGGTTGCCAGGAGGGAGGAGGGAGTGCGCAACTAACGGGGGGAGGGGCGCGTTGTCAGGGGGTGTTGATGCTCACGTGAAAGCTAAAATCGCAGGCACAAAAAGACTGCAGGGCTGCTAGCGGCTGAAAAAACGACCTACAATAATTACTCAAAGGAGAAATGCTGGAAGAAGAAAAGAAGAAGCTATGGAATCCAAAGAGTTGGTAGAATGGGGAATAATAATCAAGTTGGAGTATTTTCTTTGCCGGCTTGCTCCTGAAATTCTTCCAGTCGGAGTTTCAAGGCCGAGAAAAGACTAACTGAAGAACCGTGCTATCACTTAAGCCTCGTAGGATAAATATACGCGAAGAGGAAGCCATAGAATACAAACATTGGATCGAGGGATGAGGAAGGGATCGAGGAATGATAAATTTGGTTAAAATTATCTCTAGTAGAAGAGCAGAAAGAAATGGAAGTACTATACTAGAGAGACCTAGACGGAAATTGCGCCCGGGGAAGAAGGGGGAAGAAGCCGGGCAAACATACGATCAGAGCAGAAAGTAAACCACCAAAGAGAGGCATCCTGTTCTTGCCATCATATCTTTTTGAGACTACTCGATAGTCGAGGATTAACATGGAAACGGTTTCGTTTGTTCCCTTTGCCCTTGAGTGAACCACAAATTTTCGGCTCTCCTCGACAGGTGATGGACTAACTATTTTTATGAAACAGCAACTTTCGGTTACTTGAAATCAACAACGCCTGACGAGCGCCGACGCCGAGCGTGGTATAATTAGCTATAATTGGATCTCACACCGAAAATCACAAACTGCACTTTACAGGAAGCGGAAATAACTTGAAACAAGTTTCAAAGTTTCTATTGACAAACGTCTTTGTTCATGACCACCACGTGACCCGAAGCGGCAAGATTAGATTTAGTGAAAGTAAACCTACACACGATAGTCTGCTCTGTTTGTTTTCGAGAGGAGTCGTTTTCGCGAGGAAAATTACAGGCTGCAATTCTATTTAATTAGACACATGTTCTACTTCTTCACTGAATGCGAAAGTGTCAGAACTATAGCTGAATTCACAGGAACTGAAAAGGTTTGTCACGAGTTACAGTACAACAACAATGGCGCCCAGATCGAGCGCGGGAGTTTTCGTGTTTTGTGGGTTCTTCAGCTCCCTAAAGACATGGAATAGCTTTTAAAGTCACGGATATAATGGGTGCGGTGTGGATTAGAAACTCACTGTTCGCTGGAGTTGGACAAACATTCAGTATGAAGTGGACTAAACTGCAAGCTCTTTACTTAAGTTGGTAAGAATCTTTTCTTGTTTTATGAGAAATATTTTCTCTGACTAGACGATCTCTTCAGGAAATTTGATTCCTCGGCCGTACGATTTAGAAAAGATGATCAGACTTTCAACTGTGTTTTGGCCATTCATTGAATTATAGAATTGATTACTTTATTCTTTCTATTCATAGCTATCTATTACGTAAAACAGCTCAGAATGCCATTATAAGTCGTTGCTGAGCATACAAATGACTGTAAACTGGGTATTTTTAATCCCTACAAGTTTTATATCTGTTCGGCTTTCGTAGCTGAAAGTTTTGGGTTGCGAAAATTTTAGGGATTGAAATCAAGTCTTCCGAAAATGCTAGGGGAAAGACTCTATCCGAAAATTTTAGGTGACCTTTTTAACGGCAAAAATCTCCCCAAAAATTAGTCGTATATCTTCACTTGGTACTATTGTGCTCCATATGATATAAGTTATGGGAAGGAGACCTGGCGAAGCTCAAAAAGGCAATTACTAGCAGAGAGGGAGGGAGGGTGGGTGGGTGGGCAAAAGCTGGCTCCACCAGGCCCTTAGATGAGCACAATAAGGCCCTCTAACCTGCTACACACAGACATACTATTCCCATGTGCAGACCTACACCAGGGTCGCCATCCTGGCGCTACGAACTCAAAACCAACTGAATTGATTATGTAAATTTATATCTTATATGTCGCACACTATTCCCAAGTGAAAATAGTCGTATATCTTCACTTGGTACTATTGTGCTCCATATGATATAAGTTATGGGAAGGAGACCTGGCTCCGCCCCATTGACACTTACAGTGTTCAGATACCTTCCCATCCTAATGCAACCCCTAACCCAAAATATCCTAAATCCTCTCCAACCTTATTCCCTATACCCATCACTCAAAACCTCTCTTGACCACACCCATAACCCCAAGCCTCTCTTGACCACACCCATTACTCAAACACCTCTCGCGACCACACCCATACCTCAGAACCTCTCGCGACCTCGCCCATAACTCAAAGGCCTCTCGTAACCACATTCATAATTTAAAACTGCCCTTGACCACACCCATAACTGATAACTAAAACCGGTTTTGGGCATACCCATAACTAAACATTTCTCTAGGACATACCCCCAATTAAAAATCTCTCTTGGACACGCCCATAACTCGAGGCTCCTCTTGGACACATTCATAACTCAACACCTCTCTAGAACATACCCATAACTCAACAAAACCTTTCTGAACGCACCCATAAGTCAAAGCTTCTCTGAGCACACCCAAAACTCAAACCACTCTTTGGCATACCCATACATGTTTGTCCGGTGACGACGTCACACCACATGACCAAGTGTTGTTGCACCCCCTTGTTCCTTAGGGAACTTCACCCAAGCGCGGTTGTCTTAGGTTCATCCCTTCCCAAGATATAAACCTCTCATTTCGCTCCGCTATAAAACTGATCATGGGTTGCCTGTGCAACGACGGACACGCGGAAAACCATGACAGAATGGGTCGACGCATATAAACACTATAACAGGTCCAACGAAGGGTTGGGCTCCCTGTGTAAGGAATGAACACTCAACTCCTAACTTGGATAACTTGGCGAACAAAGGGAGATATGGCATACATGAATAATATAGCAAAGAAAAGCCAAACACAGGGAACCCAACCCTTCGATGACCAGGATTCAGACTATGTCTGCAGAGATCCTGTTTTCAGACCCCCCCAGTCATCGAAGGGGATTAAAGGTTCCATTTTTTTTTTTTAATACGGTACATGAACCCTACGCACCGCGTGGGACACCATCCTCTCGCGCCAGATGTATATAGTACATGCCTCCACGCACCGCGTGCGACACTATCCCTCCTACATATGGCACATATCCCACCGCACCAATGCGGTACATCCCTCCTAGCACCACGTGCGGTATCCTCCTCGTCCACGTGCGGTATAGCTCCACCCTGTCCTTCCCCCTCCCTCTTCGCACCCCGTGCGGTATTCTCCTCGCACTACATGCGGTAAACCTCCTCGCACCACGTGCGGTACGTTCTTCCTCTTGTGCCCCCTCCTTGCGGTCTAAAGATTGTGCCCCTAACACAAACGTGCCAGAAAAATTGCTTCGCACCGGGTGCGGTAAATCTCCTCACACCACGTGTGGTAAATCTCCTCGCACTACGTGCGGTACGTTCATCCTCTTGTACCCCCCTCCGTGCGGTCTGAAAATTTTGTTCCTGACACAAACGTGCCATAAAAATTGCCTCGCACCACATGCGGTAAATCTCCTCGCACCACGTGCGGTACGTTCTTCCTCTTGTGCTCCCTCCTTGCGGTCTAAAAATTTTTGTCCCTGACACAAACATGCCATATAAATTGCCTCGCACCAGGTGCGGTAAATCTCCTCGCACCACGTGCGGTACATCTCCTCGCACTACGTGCGGTACGTTCATCCTCTTGTACCCCCCTCCTTGCGGTCCGTGACACAAACATGCCATATAAATTGCCTCGCACCACGTAACGCACATAATAAGACACATAATTACGACATAATTACGGCATAAGGACATAATTGCGACGAGGTATTACCAAAATAACATACAACAGCCAGCGTACACAAAGTGAGCCTAACGCTAACTGAAGGGGACTGACAATAAAAATCACGATACAACCCAGTGAGTCGGGCCTGCCAGCAAAACGCGGAAAAACACACAGAAGCCACAAAACCAACAAACTACAAAGCAAACAGAAGACATAAATGCACACAACGTTATGACAAAAAGGCTCTCGAATCTGCAACCCACAGACATCTATATTTCCATGTATAGGCGAAGAGCAAACGATATACTGATGTTGCAATCCAAACATGTAAACAAACTGACTAGCACTCCGGATAAAAGTTCATGACGCGGATAAGGAAATGTGACACGAGAATGCAGGACCTACCACACTAAATACACCTCGTTACTTCTACTTTTCCCGGAGCAGTAGCCGAGTTCTGTTCCGGTGAGTTTCTATGAACGACGAAAGATGCCAGAAACAAGTAGAGCTCGTGAGAGTGGAAATGTCCCGAAACACCGACGGGAGACGCGTGTGGTCGTAATCTTGCGTAATAACTGGCCAAACTCTGACGAACTCAGGACAGTTTAAGAACGAGTGAACAGAGTGAAATGCGACAGGCAAAGCACATGGGCTCCACTGGAAACCTATAAAACAAAATAGAACAAACTCCGGTTTTAAGCTAATAGCCGAATAACATAAAGTGAAGCACATTTAACACAACGCACCGAGCCAAGCGACCACAAGCCAGGCCAAAATAGCACCAAATAATACTTAACTCGAGCCCACGGGAAAGGAGAAGAGATGTAAACGAAGAAGGAGGAGACATTTATTCTTGAAGGTGGATTTGAAGGAAGTCTTGGCCGTGTTGAGGAGCGGAACCAGAAAGCGGCATCTGGCGCGAGATCTCAAAACCAACTGAATTGATTATGTAAATTTATATCTTATATGTCGCACACTATTCCCAAGTGAAAATAGTAAAATTTAACCTTTTTGTGCTATTCGAAAAATCCAGGGGATCTTATGATCTATATACGAAAGTTAAAGCTTGAAATTCTGAAGCGAAAGTTTCAGCTCTCAGGCCCCCATCCGAACAGATATTTTACCGAAAATAATCGTTGGGTGCCCCTGTAAGTTATTTCTTCGTGAGTAATCGGTTTCTCCCCAGTCAAATATAAGTTAAATTTGATTCATCAAGAATATTTTCCTTGCTCAAAGGAAAGTCAGCAGAGTGCACAGAACGTTTTCCCATTTCTGTGGATCAGCATAAAGAGAGCCTCTAATATATAGATTTAGCCACTGGCTAAAAGCGGAGCTCCTGGTTACATATTTTTCCATGTGAATGGAAAATTGCAATACTTTATTTGACATGAGTTAATGTGTCATTCCAAAATCTGGGATCCTACAATTAGATTACAAGCACAAAACTTATATGTATTTTAGAGCAGGATTGCGTGAGCGAAAACTTGAACAGTCAATAAGACTATTTATTGGGTAAGAAGGAATGGGCAGCAGTCGCAACAAAAGCTACCCACCCTGGATTTTATAAATTTGAACCAACCACCCTGCAGTTCCAGTAATTTTATCATGACCACCCTGGAAATTGTGCTTACCCACCCTGGAATGTCGTATTTAAGGGTGCCCGCCCTGAAATTTCAAGCTCTACTTCCACCCACCCTGGAATTCTGAGGAATTGCCCAACTGCTCAATTGGCATGGGGTGGGGCACTCCATCGTATGGTAGATGGATATGCTAGGGTTTTTTTTTTGGGAGGCTCCTGAGGTCTGCCATAGCCATGAGGAGGATAGGTAACAGGTAGGTCTGCCATAGGGTAAAGTTTTTTCTTGTCTCTGATAGGGTATGTATTACAGTATGGCTACCAGCACTTAGTGATAAAGACAGTTTATTTTAGAACCTTTAACACATTAGCAAATTTTTTTACTTATTTTTCAAGGAATCACTTCCAGAGCCAAACGGGTTACCATGGAAACACTAGTTAGCATATGGGTTTATGAGGTCTTGGTCATTCTTTGTTGTTACCAAGTTTGAATTGAATCAAAATATCCAAAACAGAATTATACATAAAACATTGTTTAGCCTCTTTGCCCAAGTCTTGTTGTGACGTCATTTTTTGCTAATTTGCATTAGTACAAATCTTGAGTATCAAAAAAGCTATGAACCAAAAGAGCTATGAACACGAAAAAAAAAATTCTTTCGTATTTTGAATGTGCAATCAAATAAGCCATTAAAATTTCAGCCTTGAGTTGCACTTTAAACAAACCTATTATCACTCATTCTCTGTTAACGATTGCCACCCATGTCGCATGGTAAAATATCAATATATTTTATTCTGAGCGTGCCAGTAATCATCAATGCCACGAAATAATGGAAGTTTACAATATATTTCATGTAAATAAATTCACCTTTACGGAGTTAGCAGACTAACAGAGGTCATCTCAATACCATTTACCTGTGACATTGTGATAAAAACATGTGTCGCACGGAAGAAATTTCACGCAAAAAAGTTATGAAACATCATTTTCTCAAGCAACATGGCCGGGATGAAAGTTTAAGTTGAAGATACATATGTCAGACATAATTTGAGTGACCTATGGTGGACCCAGAGCTTAATGTTTTTGTTTGAGTCGTCTCGAAAGTGGTGTCGCACACATTTTGGCCATATACGTTATTTACTACAAAATTGCCGATATTTTCTCCCTTTAAGCTTTTTTAAAGTAAAAGGCGAGTATCCTATGCTTTGGTTATATCCTACCTTCGATATAAAATACTTTTGATCTGAAGAAAACAATCGCTCGTCGACGACACATGTCTTTTGAACACCAATTGGTGTAATTGTTTTTTGTGCGTCATTTACGTTATGTGATAAAGGTCAACGTAGCGTGCTGAACTTTTAGCAGATTGAAACCTAATGAAGTTTATCTTAGAACATGACCCACCATGTAATAACATGTGCTATTCATTGAACATTATCAGCCAGTTGCTGAAATATGGCTTGTCCAATGTCTGTTGTCACAAACGTTATGATAACGTAGATTACAGTGTAATCTTGTTACCTACAGATAACCCTAAGGAATTCATGAAGTTGAGTGGAAATCAGTCTGATCTCATTGCTAATTACCCTGGTGATGGAAAGCATGCAGGTTTAAAGTTTCAAAGTTCATTCTTTTGCGCCAAACAGCAAGTAGAGAACACGTGGACAGCCTTTTACTGTATTTTCCAATTAAAGCTTTCCTTTTGAAATTTTGTTCCTACAGAATGTAAATGTTGGCTTTATGGGTGTAAGGGGATGCTTTGGGGGTGTATTGAATCGTTTACTTTTAAAATACTTAACTGTATAGGTCACCATGTGCAATTAAGTATAATATAACGTAAATGACTTGCATTATAACGTAAATGATAAGAAGTTGTTTAATATGTCGTTTCACTTGGAAGTGGAAATTGTTTTGTAAATTGTAACAAATTACATTTATTTATTTCTTAAAGCATTTGCCACACAGGCCTGTATAGATCATGCCGTTAAGCTGAGTTTTTTGTCTATTTTGTTTTACCTGAATTTTGAAAAAGTTTATCCCACTAAAATCGCTTTAACTTTTTTCTTTTCAAGATATCAAGGAACAAATTTGGGAAATTTCTCTTGAGATACCTCGCAGCAATTTGCAATAGTTCCCTTGCTGTTCCAAAAAGGTTTATTTTTTTCGATTTTTTGCTATTGCTGAACCCACTGGACTCCGTTAACAGAGAATGAGTGATTATACAATGGCTGACTGCATTTATAAACCGCACCAGGGGCTGAGGACCTCCCTTAAAAAGACCCCTCCCCTGGAACTTCCACTCGTGAAACCGACCCCCACCCCTGGAATTTCCAACCCCATAAATGACCCCCACCCCTGGAATTTCCATTTTTCTGGCAAAATACCCCTGGGAAATCTCTTTTTGGATAAAATGTCCCTGGAAAATCACCTTTTTTACTCCTCCCCCTTGGAATTTCCAGTCTCCAGACACACCCCCTGTCCTGGAATTTTCAGAGTTTAATACAGCCCCCTGGAAAATTTTCCATAGGTCCTCAACCTCCCTGGTTCGGTTTAAAAATGCAATCAGCCAATGAGTAAGACAAGAAGTTTATATTTCATGCTTAAAAAATCATGAATAGTTTATAAGAACAATACAATAGAAACACAATAAGAATCACAGGACCGTAGCATCCCGGGGGAGGGGGGCTCCCCCTATTTTTGGGGTGCAGGTACTTGTCACACCTTTTAGGGTTAAAATCAGGCCTCTGGAAAAATTAGAAAACTTGCAAAAAAAATTTCCAGATAGGTACCCATTAGAGGTCTATTCTAGCAAATCAATCAAATTACACTTGTAGGGACCGTTCATTTTTTATCAGGGAGGGGGGGCTGGTGGAAATGAGGGGGTACCCTGTATTTTTTGGTTGCCCCCCTTTCATGTCCGTATTTTTTTAGGTGGCCCCCCAAAATCCAATGTATTTTTTCTGGTGCCTCCCCCCCCCCTCTATTATAAATGCTTGCCCTGTAAGGTAGACTCTTGCCTAAGTGATGCAGTCTCATTCTTCTTAACGTTTTTCTTACTTCTGTCAAAGCTAAGGAACCGATCCCCCCTCAGAACTATTAAACGTTTTCGTGACACCCACCTCAGGTCCTAGTAGAAAAGATTTTACATAAAGAGGGGGTCACATAATTCTTTCGTTGCGGCCAACTTTTGATAACCGCATTTCATCAAGCCTCAGTAAAAGGGTAAATGAAGGTTTTTTGTGTATAGTAAACAAAGCCTGTCAGGAGCCCAGAAACTCCTAGTGAAGGGATCCTGAGCCTTTAGGTAATATTTTTCATGCGCGCCGCAAATGAAGAAATTATTATTATTCATGTGAGTGAAGCGCAGCCCAAATGATGAATTTCTATGCTTGTTGTAAGTAAACGTTGAACTCACGCTTATACCTGTGGGGTGTTCTTTCGTACCTAGACTGCACGGCAGGCCTATCAGTGCAGGGCATTTTTGAGAGGGTTTATTTGTTCTTATCAAAAACGTAAAAGAGCATATTAGATGTTAAATTCGTCATCAAGCGAAGCGTGCCGAAATTTTTATTAAGTATTTAGTGAAATCAGAAACATATAAGCGAGTTGAAACATGTAACAAACATATTGCATGCTGTAAAAAATACAAACTTTTCGTTTCCTCCCTGTTATGTGCTTGTATTTTATTGGGTGACCCCCCCCCCCCCCCCCCTAATTTCCACCAGCCCCTCTCCCTGATAAAAAATGAACGGTCCCTTAGTTGCCTGAATTTCAGACGTATTCTCCCTCGTACAAAATATATGTCTTGCTGATACCTTTTTAGGAGCCCAAGTCAACTAAGCGATGCCATGTATGGTACCTTTTAGGGATGAAATTGAAAGTTCCTGACAAGCACCCCTGCCCCAAAAATAGGGGAGTCCCCCCTGGGCATACTGTAGCATGTTGTAAATCTGATACAACCACTAGTGGTTGTAGCTAATTTGCATAGCAACTTCAATGAAACATATCAAGTTTCACTTCCAAATGTTTTAAAACAGACGACACTAGAAGGGAGGATGTCTTCTCCATTTTTTTAAGTAGTTTAAAACATTTGCAACAATTAACAACTATTTATAGTAAAAATACACTGTATAGCGGCTTTCACATAACTGCTGTGAAAACAATTCATGAGTAATTCACTATCCTATCAAATGCATAGAAATTCAACAATTAACCAATCACAGAGCGAGAGGTGATTCACAATCTCTCTTTTTTGTCAGCAATTTAATTAGACGTATAATTGTGTAATTATTTTCTCTACACAATCTGATTGGTATAAGGATCAAAGACCATGCTCTTGACCAATCACAACCCAAACCAATCACAATTAGCAAGTTATTTGTAATTACTCATGACAGTCATGTGGAAACTGCTCTAATTATGTTTTACTTGTGTCATGGTTTGGTCTTTCCGAAAGCCGCCTCTGGCAAAAGCCGCCTCTGGCTGCTGTTGTCACTGAAATTTAAAGAAAATAACCAATAAGTCTGATGAGCCTCGAAGACAAAACCTGCTTATCAAAACTATGGGCCCGCTTCATGCGCAACGAAAGAAAAGTGTGATCCCCCTCGACTACCTGTAAAATGCCTTCTACTATGTCGAACTAATTATTTTTTTTATATTTAACATATAAGAATACGATTGCTTTTGTAAAAGGAACAGCCCTGGAATAGGTCTGCACACCCACAGAGCAATATTAATCACCATCTACAGAGCAATATTATTAATTAAATGACTAGAAACCGCTACTAGTATCTTTAAACATGGGGAAATTCTGTAAGACAAAAAAAAAATCATGTGAAAAAATACAGAAAAAATTCCTGCAAAGCCATGGCTTGCTAAAAAAAACATTCCTACACAAATTCTAACCAGGAAAAAAAAATCCTGCATAACCAAAAACCTCCTACCTGCCCCCCCCCCCTAAACTTTCTAATGGTCCATCCCTTTTAAACTACAGTCTATGAATTATTGTGTCTATGTTGAGCAAAATTTACATCTATGTTGTGCAAAATTTATACATTTCCATGACTTCAGTTCCATGCCTGACACTATCGGACAGAGAAACAATGAATCCAACAATAAATTAAAAGTAAAATGTCAGTGCATATTGGCACTGATAGACAGCAATAATTATTCCTAGATAGATTTCCGCTTGCCTGTCATATGTGAAATACTCTGTGAAGCTTCCCCGCAGCCAGGAATACATCTTAGGGAATTTCTACAAAATTAAATTAGCGCACAAAAGTTACCCATGTAAAAATGAGAGGCGGGATCCCGGCCGGGACAGGCGGGATCCCGGCCGGGATAGGCGGGATCCCAGGTGGGATGGCGGGATCCCGCCTATCCCAGGTGGGATAACGTTTCCCGGGTAGGTGGGATCCCGCCTGGGATCCCTGGGATCCTGCCATCCCGGGCGGGATCAAAGGTGGGATGGCGGGATCCCGCCTATCCCAGGTGGGATAACATTTCCCGGGGAGGTGGGATCCCGCCTGGGATCCCGCCTATCCCGGGCGGGATCCAAGGCGGGATGGTGGGATCCCGCCTATCCCAGGTGAGATAATGGCCATCCCGGGCAGGATCCAAGGTGGGGTGAGATGGTGGGATCCCACTTATCCCAGGTGGGATAGCATTTCCCAGGTATCCCAGGATCCAGCCTTCCTGGGCAGGATCCCAAATGGATGGGATAGCAGGATCCTTGTTGGGATAGGGGGGATCCCGCCTATCCCAGGTGGGATAACATTTCCCAGGTAGGTGGGATCCCGCCTGGGATCCTGCCATCCTGGGCGGGATCAAAGGTGGGATGGCGGGATCCCGCCTATCCCAGGTGGGATATCATTTCCTGCGGAGATCCCTGCCATCCCAGGCGGGATCTAAGGTGGGATTGTGGGATCCTGCCTATCCCAGGTGAGATAATGGCCATCCCGGGCAGGATCCAAGATGGGATGGTGGGATGCCGCCTATCCCAGGTGGGATAACATTTCCCAGGGATCCCAGGATCCAGCCTTCCTGGGCAGGATCCCAAATGGATGGGATAGCAGGATCCTTCTTGGGATGAAATTTCTCAGGGTCAGGTGGGATTCCCAGTGAGATCTTGAGTACCTAATGGGTGGGATCCCGTATGGGATGGCAGAATCCCAGAGGGAGTTTTTTTTGAGGTGGGGAAGCCAGGATCCTGCAATGATGGGACACCACAGTGGGATATAAGGGGGAGAACCTGGGTGGGAAGAGAAGAGTGCAGGGAAATTTATCAGCTGTGTTGGGAATTGTCAGGATTTTTTGTGGGAGGCGCTGGGATCCGGGGATCCTGCAATGATGGGACAACTCCATAGTGGGATGAGAGTGAGACTGGAGAGCAACATGTGAAATTCCTGTGAAAATGTTGTGAATGAACCTGTGAACTATTTTGACCTGTGAAAAAACCCTGTGAAAATCATGAGAAAAATGTGACATTTGAATCAGGAAAAACGTGAAAAAAAGCTGTGAATTCTATATCTTAAGTATCAACAAAATGGTATGAGAAAATATGATGTGAAGAAACTGTAAATTTTGGTTTTCTTTTGAAATCAAAATAACAACCTTTGTTTTGATTCGATGTTTAATTAAATTTGATTTTGATCGTAGCCATGATTTCCCAACTCTAGCTTTGATTTTCATTATTATTATAACTTGTTATTTTCTCAGGCACATCTTTCAGTATCTAGGGGTGATTGAAGCAGTTGGATGAGGGGCACTCTTGTCCCCCCTGTAATTATGATTGGGGAGAGGGGGAGGCCCCCAATAATATTGACAGTGGCCAACAGCATTAAACCTGATATTTCCCAAATAATACTTACTCTAATTTACTGCAAAATTCAAGGGGAAAACTCCTAAAAGATACCACAAACTGTGATTTCTTACCCATCATATTGTACACCCCTACCTCAGTAATATAATGTGAGAAAGCCCCAACAGTCTACATAGTACATCTATGTTTATAGACTAAAGTACACTGAGGCCTAGTTTATACATCGTATTTCGGACAAATTTAATTGAGACAAATTTAATTATCGAAATTAAGTGACATATAAACTAGGCCTGAGCCACAATGAGATTTTACCTATTCCACAGCTATAACTACGGGAGTTCACTCATGTAGATAAGATTTGTCAACATAAACTTTATATCATTCTGCCAAATTTCATGTGTATCCATTGATAATAAATTTGAAGAATTATGTACTATTCTGTACTATTTCTAGGTAATTTACAATTTAGTTATTGCGAAAAAATGTAACATTTGTCTTGTGCTTATGAACTCGCCCATTGACTGATGTTCTCTTAGAATTCAGTTGTCATCAAAGAAAAAGGCATAACTTACAGAAAAAAACAGTCCGAATGCATTTAGAAAAATCTTCAATAATTAAATCGTTTAGCAATTCAACCCACTTTTCGGATAAGCTGTTTTTGCACCCATCTTTCCACATTTCATGGCAAGGAACGACCGCGAAACAAGAAGCAAAGGAAGGAAGGCGCCATGTTGATTAACCACACCACAGGCAGCCCACACATACATTAGCGCAAGGTCACGTGACACCAAAAGGCGGGAAACGCGACGCACACGCGCCGTCTTTTTTCACCACCAAAAACGAGGAAAACATGTCTTCAGTCTTCGCCTCTACTATCGTATCGACATTTGAAAGAAACTATAAGCTAATATATAGATTTAGGCACTGCCTAAAAGCAGAGCTCCTGATGCATTAATCCATATATTATTACAATTGAAACACACATTATTCAATGTTACGTGATAGTTTTATAACAATCTGAATTTGATTTTGAAATTTCGTATTTTATGTACAAATATACATAAATTAAGCATAAATGACTAATGTGTGGTCCCAGAACATACTCACCATCCCCCTGAGACCCCTCCAATCCATTCTGAGTGTGCCGGTGTGTGCGTGTGAGGGGGGGGGGGGGGGGGGGGAGATGGTGGATGTTTTTTTTTCTGGAACGATACTAAGATTCCTAACTGTATAAAATACATCTTGTTGACATGTAATTCAGATCAGCTAATTGCATTTTTAAACCACACTAGGAGGGTTGAGGACCTCCCTTGAAAAGTCCACTAAAGAATTTCCCTGGAATTTCCAACCATTTTGTCTAGCAAAATACCCCCGGAAAATCTATTTTTTGATAAGATGTACCTGGAAAGTCACATTTCTTACCCTTGCCCCTTTTCAAGTCTCCAGATACACCCCCTCTCGTGCAATTTCCAGAGTGCAATACACCCCATTTCCATGGGTCGTCAACCCCAGCAGTACTGTTTAAAAATGCAATCAGCATTTTTTGGTGATTCCTTTCGGTTAGATACTTGGTTAAGTGACAAAAATTAGACAAGAACAACTACCCAAAGGAATCATCACATGATCTGAATAGGCAATATTCCTATTCAAATGGCCAGGCTTGGCTGAACACTCAAGTGAGGTTGATGCGGGGGATTCTTTTGTATCACATTTTCGAAATTCCTGAGATGGAAATAGCATAACAAACAAATTACCCACATGCGCCTCACTTGAGTGTTCGTCCCAGTCTAACCGTTTGAATACAAATATTGCCTATTATTATTCAGCACATCGATGCACTGCCCAAATATGGTCATTGGAACCCCAATAGCTGTCTTCTGTACATGACAGATATCCTGCGATATCCGTCTCTGAAGGAAATATGATGTGTTGAGCTCGTAAATAATATACAAAAGTAATGTTTTTCAGGTTTTTTTGTGCTATCGATGTGCTGAATAATAAAACCATTATCCTGCTCGATTTTTGCAGAATATCGACTGATTTAGCCAACTCGGGACTGCGTCCCTCGTCGGCTAAGTATCAGACGATATTCTGCGCAATCTCGCAGGATAATGGTTAATTGTATAGCAACAAGATGTAAAAACTGTTAGCCAACTTATATATATTTGTACTACCTATATTTGCACTTACCTATATTTGTACTTAATATGTAGATAACCTTATTTTGAAGGAAATGTTTGTGACGTTGTGCACAAAACATGCACAAAACACAAATGCAATTATTACATTTATATTATTTAATAAAATTGATTGCTTGATTGGTTTGACAATACACTCTTAAAATTTAGGTTTACCAGGTAATGTTTACAACGTGCACAAAACATGCACAAAACACAAATGTAAGTTATCACATTTATGAATTCCTCACCAACAGATATCAGTGAGCCAATTCAGTCATGCATTTGAAATTAAAATTGGCATATAGTGTTGCTTAGAATATAGAAATAAGTACTGCCTGGGTTAGACTCCTCTAATGGCGGGAGGATCCGGACAGGATTGTATAGAGCCTGCGAAGGTGACTTCCCCTTTTGAGCTGCAGTAAAAAAAATGAGGTCCTGTCTTAACCTAGCTTCCAGAATTTCCAAATGCTGCCCATCCCTGGGGTACATATATTTTCTTGAATTGCCTAATAGATAAATTTTAGTCACAAAGTATGCCAAATGGAATAATTCGGTGTTAAATTTTATTGTCTCAATGACCAATTGGTATTTTCAATCTAAATTTTCCACAGGGAAATGGACATACTTCTACTAACCAGAATGACTCTGTAAATAGTGAATGCATAAAGGCTATGGAATTCTAGCAAACAACTTTCAATTCTTAAAAGTATACTAAATACATGAATTCATTTGTTTTTCTATTGTTGCTACTGCCATTTGGAAGTAATTACACAGTCCATGCATGTTAAAAGTCAAGTGTTTTGGAGCCAATTCAATAGAATAAAATACTGTAATGCAATATTTTTTTTTTTGCTGTGTACAAGAAAATAACTTTTCAGTACCATAAGTCAATATCTTGCCGCTTGGAAGTCCAAGGTACTATTACCATCAGCCAGTTTCCGGTTACAGCAGCAGCAAACCTGAAATTCCTCATGTCAATCGAAATGAGCTTAAGTTTGGGAGTGTTTTATATCTCTAGCCTTCATTGTTAGAAAACACGACTAAGTCGTTCTAAAAGGACTAATAATAGAATTCTAGAGATCTTTAGTTTAGGTTGCATATTAGCTAAGCACGTTGAGTTGTGACTAGGCTCGCGACCTCTCACGACAGACTCGACAAAAATCAACATGCTCGAAAAAGAAACAGCGAATTTTTACCTTCTCCATCCTTCTGAGTAGCTTTTCCCCCGTGTAGGAACAACCTGAATGTAAATCTGTTCGGAACTTGTGAATATCCTGCCATCTCCCTATTTATAGGGGGTCGACCATTTAACTCTTGAGGGGGGGCTTTTTTTCAAAAAAATTTCCTGCACGGCCCGAAGGGCCGAAAAAAAATTTCCTGCACAGCAAAATGGTGACCTAAGCAGTGCTCTTTATCCAGTGAGCATTGTTTTAACAACTTGCCGCCATATAGACTATCCAAACAAATTATTTCTCAAGTCAAAATAACAACCTTCTTGACTCACGCTACTGCCGTAATGTACAAATGCAGCTTCTCACAGTTAGTTTGACCTTTCGACAAAATTCTGTCCCGTTATAAATGCCCCTGTTTTGTGAAAGAAAGGGCGAAGAAATGGCCAGGTACCCCCACACTCGACCGGCGGCGCCATGTTGTGACGTCACGCCTGT
The DNA here is from genome assembly GCA_033964015.1 of Scolanthus callimorphus. Taxonomy (NCBI): domain Eukaryota; kingdom Metazoa; phylum Cnidaria; class Anthozoa; order Actiniaria; family Edwardsiidae; genus Scolanthus; species Scolanthus callimorphus. The sequence continues at coordinate 140,142 of CM066916.1, read as the reverse complement.
GACGTCAGGCTTCAGGAAGCACACACGCTCGACTTTCAAAATTCAGTCGTATCCCTTTGCGCCAATTCCCGCCTGTGATACTTTGGGTACCCTGTGGATAGTGACGTCAGGCTTCAGGAAGCACACACGCTCGACGTTCAAAATTCAGTCGTATCCCTTTGCGCCCATTCCCGCCTGTGATACTTTGGGTACCCTGTGGATAGTGACGTCAGGCTTCAGGAAGCACACAGGCTCGACGTTCAAAATTCAGTCGTATCCCTTTGCGCCCACTCCCGCCTGTGATACTTTGGGTACCCTGTGGAAAGTGACGTCAGGCTTCAGGAAGCACACACGCTCGACGTTTAAAATTCAGTCGTATCCCTTTGCGCCAATTCCCGTTAGGACGTTTTTTTCTTAGGTATGGTGCTCCGCTCTGCGGCCTTCGGCCGCTAAGGAGCTCCGCTACAAAACATAGGCAAGTATTTGTTATTATGTATACTTATGTGATGTTTCTTTTCCTTGTATAATTTGGCCGCTAACGTTCTTTACTGCTCAAAAAAGCTTAGAAAACAAAATGCCATAGGGATCATTTTTACAACTCGTAATTTTCTTGACTAAACAAATTTCAAGACCTCTTGACCTCAATTGGCAATCGAAAAGAAAACACAAGTATGATCTACTTACAACACTTTTATCTGAAATCCACTCTAATCTGTATGAAGTTGCCATTTATTAATTACTGTGGTTTTTCATAGTTTCATAATCCTGTAATCAAACATAGTAGTAGCTTTAGGAGTATTTGCAAAATCTCTGAGACAGAGGAATAAGCTGCTAAACCATGGATTGACTAGTAATTGCTTCAGAGTTCACATGATTATATGTATGAAAACTCGCATGGAGATCAGGCGCGGGTTGTTCAAAGGTGGATTAAATTTAAACCAGGTTCAGTTCTGAACAAAACCATCAAGTCACCATGGTAATTAATCCTGGATTAGTGCTAAACCACGTTCGAGCAACCGGACCCAGAGAAACTGAATTTTAAAGTTTAACAAATAATACAGGGTCCGGTTGCTCGAAAGTGGTTTAGCACTAATCCAGGAGTAATTACCATGGTGACTTGATGGTTTTGTTCAGAACTAAACCTGGTTTAAATTGAGTCCACCTTTGAACAACCTGCGCCAGGAATGTATAATTTGGATAGCCTTGGCAAATACTTTTCATGCTTACAGCCATTCTCAGTTACACACGGTCGCCTGGAAAAAAGCTTGCAAGCGAAAACTTGTTTTGCTGTCTTGTCTGAGCACGACAAGCCGGCGAAAGCACGTGCATTGTCATGGAAACTTTGACGACAAAAAAAACAGGTTTTCGCTTGCAAGCTTTTTTCCAAGCAACCTCATGTTGCATGTAACAGAGCATGTAACTGAGAATGGCTGTAATGAACAACATTTCTGTGAACTTTGGCAGGGACAACAGCTTATCACTTATATTCATACCTTTCAAAAAACAACCAATACCTAAGTTAAAATATTTTTTACATTTTCGTAACAATAATCTTGACAACTAGTGTTCAACATGCTCGCTTATAAAACAACCTGTCTTAATTATTCACTCGCAGGTTGACAGGCACTAGATCATGGAGCATTTGATTCTGTTGTAATGACATACAGGTAATTAGACAAGGCTTGACCTGTTGGAGTGACCACATCCCGAACCACGTCCTCTACGGTGATCTGCCTAGAATATCTGACAGGGTGGCCTGCCGCAGACTTGGCCTCGCCGGTCATTGTTACCGCCACAAAGAGCTCACAGCAAATCATCTCATCTTGTGGGAGCCAACGCACGGCAACCGCCGCCCCGGCCGACCAGCGACAACTATGGTTGACACTCTACGGAGCGATACTGGTGCGGCCAATACCACTGAGCTTGGCTCCTGTATGCTCAACAGGAGCGACTTGAGCTCGAGATGCGAGGTTCGGCTGAGGCCGCCGCAGTAAGCAAGTAAGTAAGTGACCTGTACACCTGTAAAACTATGTTTAATGAGTCATTTAAGCTTAAGCAAGTTCTAATGTATCCTGCTTGTCACGTTTTTCAGGTAAAACAGAATGCATATGCATACTGCCATCAACAGAACTTCACGCTGCCTTCAGTCTGAAACAATCAAATAATCTAGCCAGCAACAAGTGAAGGAGCTAAGAAGCAGCACATGAATTCAAGTAAAAAATTATTCATAGTTTTACCATGGGGTTTATTCACCATTTTCAATATACATTGCTTAAAAATGAATAAAACAGACTCATCACCTGCACAGAGTTTTGGTGTCACATTATGTTCTTAGAGTGGATTTGATATTGAGTGTTGAAATCTAAATGCATAAGTACAAAAGAGAAGTACAAATTGAGTGCAATAGAGCATGTTGTGATGTTGGGAGAGTAAAAACACAAGCTGCAAAAGGAGACAAAGTAATTGCAGAAAACAAGAGACTGCATGTTTGTTTGTTCTTATGCTCTGGCATTATCTGAAATCTGCTCTTTTAAAGTAACAGCATAGTCACTGTGGTAGGATTCTGTTCGCATGAGGTGAGCTGTCTCTGGGGGTTGGCATGGGGAAGGTGGGGCATAACTTTCAATCCTTGAAAAAGTATAGTATTTTGCATCAGCTAGAGTGTAAGAATTATTAGGTTTTTCCTGCTAAATGCAACATTTTGTGAATTGTGAATTTTATTTTTTCAGAGTAACAAAATTTTGACCTTCTTGAAAAAATTGCTTGAAGTTCTTAAACAATCTTTCTTTTTCACCGGTTTGTTGGCCAAATTTTGGGGTTCTTTTAAGAGCATTTTTCACAGGTGCTTCACAAGTTTTTTTCACAGGTCTTTTTCACAAGATTTTCATTAAGCAATAAAACTGCTTTCCACATACTTTGCATAGACAGGGGTCTCGGCAAGTGTCTATGCAATATAGACAAGTTATATAAGTTCCTCTGTAAGCATTAGCCATGTTACACATTATTAGGAAATCTTGAAACATATATCGATGTCTCATTAATTGTAAATGCATTTTCTTGTGATGACATCAGGGGACACATAGGTTAAACCAGGGACACATCCCTGGTTAAACCTGCTGATAATAATAACTGTGTTATGAGACAAGTTTTCTTTTTCAAAGTCCATATAAAAGACAGAATTCTCTGCTGTGATGGCCTTTCCTGTAGGCAGGATCTCGATTGGGATTCTGGGTGGGATGGCGGGATCCTTAGTGGGATGAGAAGATCCCGGGTGGGATAGCAAGATCCCGAGTAAGGTGGCAGAATAATGCAAGATCCGGGAGGGATGGCAGGATCCCAGTTGGGATCCCAGGTGGGGTGACACGATCACAGGTGGGATGGCAAGATCCCAGGTGTTATTGCAGGATCCTGGGTGGGATGGTGGGATACCGGGAGGATGGCGGGATGGGTGGATGGCAGGATCCAAGGTGGGATGGCGGGATCCCAGGATCCCGGGTGGGATCCCAGGATCCCGGGTGGGATGATGGGATCCCAAGTGAGGTGACAGCATCCCATGTGGGATGGCAAGATCCCGGGTGGGATCCCAGGTAGAATTGTGGGATCCCGGGTGGAATGGCGGGATCCCGGGTGGGATGGCGGGATCCCAGGTGGGATCCCGCTAAGGCGGGATGTCCACTAATCCCGGGCGGGATGGCGGGATCCCGGGTGGGATGGCGGGATCCCGGGTGGGATGGCGGGATCCCGGGTGGGATGGCGGGATCCCGGTGGGATGGCGGGATCCCGGGTGGGATGGCGGGATCCCAGGTGGGATGGCAGGATCCCGCTAAGGCGGGATGTCCACTAATCCCGGGCGGGATCCCAGGTGGGATCCCGTCTTTCCCAGATGGGATCCCGACTGGTGAAAAGGCGGGATCCCGCCCAATCCCAGGCGGGATCCCGTCTATGTTTTTACATGGGTACTCGTTGTAGCCGAACCAAATTGAGAAGTCGAAAATGTCTCAATTTCAAGAATAAATAGCTTAGATACATTAGAAAATTCAAGAATCATTGTACCATTATCTAAACCTGAAGTTTGGAGCTGGACGAGTCCTATGATGACCAAATAAAAGCTCGCGAGCTAAAGATGGCAGCCATACCGATGCGTGACAAGTTTTTCTTTCATGACATTCTCCCGAGTCTCCCCGCCAAAAGTAAACACAGCCACGGCAGTTGTCAGCTCCACTATAACTTATATATCACTAGAAAATACGGTATTCTGATTGCAATCCAGAAAAAAAGCTTAAACCACAATGGTTGAGCGTGTAAAAACGACTAATCTCACGAGCGGCCACTATCGTCGCATTCAACTTTCATCTTTTTCAAACGAGTAGAGGAAACAGCCGCAAAAGTTCGGGAAAAACATGCACGAATGGAAGTTTGAAGTTTGCGGTAGATAAAATCTGATTACTACTGAATGCTCATTTTATACTCTAGCTACAAAGTTCAAGTACTTACCTTGAACATGGGTTTCTCCGCTAGCTCTTCGTTCGTCCGTCTTCTTTTGTCTTTTTCGAGTTCACCATTCACTGGTATTCTTCTCTACTCGCTTTGCTTCTTTCCCTCGACAAACGTTATTTTTCTATAATCATGACATCGGTCACTCTTCTTCCCGCTGGTAACTCATTTTCTAAAATCGTGATTTGTCAGCTTGATTTCAAGAGTTTTTGATGAAGAGTAAAAACCGTCGTGCGTTGTTTCGTTTGTTCACTTTGCACTCTCTTTGGCGGTGGTTCATGCTTTGCCCGGCTTCTTCCCGTCGCAGTTTCAAGCTCTCTCCTCGAATAATTTCTTCCGCTTCTTCTATCAAAATTCTCTCTTTCATTTTTCTCGTCTTGTCATCGTTTTTTTTTTTTATCAGTCAGGAAAAAGAACTCTGTACAGACGAACAGACGACAGAGTCCTGCAGAAAAATGACAAACAGTTCCGGGGTTGCCTGTGGTGGGGCGCGCAGACAGGCAGACACGGACGCGCCAGCGATACCATAATGGGAATACCGCTGAGCGTTGAAAAATGAAGTCGATAGTATACCTGAGTTCTTACTTGAGCTATTGAATTCTTCATACGCGATACCTATGGTGCTCCGCTCTGCGGCCTTCGGCCGCAAAGGAGCTCCGCTATTACATGTTTCTGTCATAGTTTCATTTTTTTCACCTCTTTCTAAAACCCAGTAGTAGTATCTTGATCCAAGTTTTTTAAACTTTGCTCAGGGGGAGCATGCCCCCACAAACAGAAATTATTTTGTTTTTCTGTCTCATTTCTATTTTCTCCCCCCCCCCCCCCCCCCCCAAACCTCAATTTTTTTGAGTATTTGAAGTGCAATTAGGTGAAATTCAAGTACCTGTATTTGCTTTTCTGGACATCTTGTAAACCTGAAACTTCATGAATTTCAGACCCTTCTACAAAATTGCTCCACCCATAATATTGAGTTATGTATTTGGAACACTTTGGACATTGCAGCCTTCTGCTTAACACCCGTATGGCCAGGAGTATAGTGTCTGGTCTGCCTCGTACCCAGGCGCGTTCTAGTGATTTTCGAGGTGAAGCGACTGGGAGCGAGCTAGTACGAAAGGCATCATGGGAAGGGTGAAGAAAATAATGCACCTCGTCTCTTTCTCTTGTTTGAGGCTTCCCATGATGCATTGCGTAAACGAACCGTTCCCAAGATGCATTGCACGCTCGCTACCAGAACACTCGCAGTGGCTTAAACGAACCATTCCCAAGATGCATTGCACGCTCGCTACCAGAACACTCGCAGCGGCTTTTCTCTCTGTTTCTACCAAATAGAGACACCTAGGGACGAGGCAGGTGTCTGGTCCAATATCTTTTGAAGGGTCTGCACGCATTAGTATAGCAACTTGTGTTATTTCCATTATGAAATCTAGATGGCAACCTGTTTCAACATACATCTGAGGGTTTTTATAAAATTGGGTTGACATAGAGTTTCATAGTAGTACTCCAGGGTGGAGAACATTATATTTCTCCGTTTTTCATTTTTTGTTCATGGCATACATCTAGTTTCCAAAATAGACCAAAATCAAGCAAGCGATTCTAAGTGTTTCAGTAAATAGATTGTTGGCCACTTTGCCAAATTTACCCAGAATCCTGGTAAAATGTCTCTCTGGTGTATCTATCAATAATATTATCTTCTGAAATTATTCCACTTACTATTCTGTCGGATAATGCCGTTTTTTCCACCGAGGAATAAATATTGTCCTGAATAAATAATGAAAGTTATTGTGTCCCCCCTGCCGAGAAGGGCATTGAAAAGTGACCCCCACCCCTATGGAATTTCTAAAAAAAAATACAGTATTTGTATGGAAAAGAGCAGGGAGCATGCTAATTCTTATTGTAAGCTGTGGGACATGTGGCAAGCAATAAAATAAGTCAAGCCAATCAAGCAATCAAATTTATTTGAAAATTTAGTCATACTAAATTTGAAACTGCAAACTTTTTTTAGGGTTGAAAAGATTACCAGATATTTTAGGGGGATATTTTTCGGATATGTTGCAGGGATACAGCTGAGGCACCAAATGAGGCAAGATATTGGGATTAGGGGATATTTTGGTCCCCAGACTTGCCTCTATATACAATCCCTCTGTGTTGAAATCAAACAACTCTGGGCTGAGAGATATGGTATTTGTGTAGGGACAGCATAAAACTGTTTATCTCAGGGGTCATATGAGTCAAGAAATGGGAGAGGGCTGCTGTTAGGCACAAACAGCAGGGAGGAAGCATTCCTTACTCCCACGTCTAAAAGGCAGGGCACATAATGATCAACATCTACAGCCCTTACAGTCCTTACAGCCCTAACTGCCCTTACAGCTCTTATTATAAGGGCAGCCCAACTGCCCTTATAATATACAGGGCAAAATTATTCGATGCTGATTGGCTAAGAGCGAGGGCATTTTTTCTTAATTGAGGGCAAAATTTCTTTGCACACGTCTGAATACGAGCAGTCAACATGCGCGTTGCCCTTTTATATCATAAACAGGTAATCACATGGGTTCCTCATAAAATTAGGGATTAATTTCACTTGTGTTTTCAATTTTTCAAATTGCCCTCGCCGCAAACGGCTCGGGCAATTTTGGAAAACAATTGAAAACACTCGTGAAATTAATCCCTAATTTTACTCGGCCCCATGCGATTACCTATACTAACAGCCCTTACAGCCCTGGCTGGCCTTACAACCCTAACAGCCAATAAACCTAACAGCCCTAACAAACCTAACAGTCCGAAACGGCTGTTAGGTTTGTTGGGTGTTTATCATAATTTGTGCCCCGTCTTTTAAGAGGTGGGAGTAAGGAATGTTTTCTCGCTGCTGTTTGGGCTGTTAGGCCTAACAGCAGCCCTAACAACTTTCTTGATTACCAACTTTTTTGATTGTGCGTACTGCATGTGTTAGCCACAACAGCAAGATATCTTGCATTTTTTTCTCATGTGAAACAGGTGCCAGTTTTGTCCCTACCCCAAAGTTGTCCCTAGTCCAAGATATCTCACCAATCTTGTCCCCAGGGTCTTCTCCGTCGTTTTTCAAAATGGTGGTTGACTCGGGAGTAGACCCTGGGGGAGGCTGAGTCACATGACCGTTTCAAAACAAAGGACAGCCTCGTTCCCATGTTTTCAAACAGTGCTCATGTGACTCAGCCTCCCCCAGGGTCTTGTACTCGACCAACCTTGAAAATTACCCATAAGACCCTGGGGATGAAGTTGATATCTCACCTCATGTGAACAAGCCCTACGGGTGTCTACATTTTTATTAGTTAAGTTGTCCTCATGCTTTTTGTGTTTTTTTAAGGCACAAAGGCAAAATATATTAGTCTAAATATAATAAATGTATTTTTGATACTACAATATTAACTACTACCATATTTTATTCCTGATAATAGTTGGGAGCTCCGCTGTTAGGCAGTGCCTAAATCTATATATTAAACCTATAGCGTACGCCGTCCGGTGGTGTCCGTCCGTCCGTACGTGTACACATGGGAACCCTGTGGTATGCAAAGAAAAAATCGTATCTCTTCAAGGGAACATGGTAAGACAACCATACTTGGGATATTTTGTCTATGTCACAAGAGGAGGTCTGTAAAACGGTCACGTGATGTGACGCCATCGATGACGTCATCAATGATTGAAAAATTAATATCTCGTGAAGGGAAGACTCTAAAACAACCAAACTTGGGTAGTGTAGTCTAGGTCACCAGATGAGCGAAATGAAGTGATCACGTGATGTGACGTCATCGATGACGTCATATATGCTTGAAAAATTAATATCTCGTGAAGGGAAGACTCTAAAACAACCAAACATTGGTAGTGTAGTCTACATCGGGAAGAATCGCGCGTCATTGAGCTTAACTTGCATCTCATTACGCGGCGGTAAAATTCAAATTTGATTCATTATACAGACCATATTACAAAGAAATCGGCCAAATCACGCAAACTAGCCTCTACATTTATCAAGTTTTCGAGAAATGAGGAGCCCTTGTAAGAATTCGACATACCTAGGTAGCTAGTTTAAGGAACACACAAGGCAAACCTCTAAAGAAATAGAATATCCGCGCTTCAGAAGTGGTCGCATTTTGAAGGTATTCACAGGCCATTTTCATCTGATTTTCTATGGCATTTCAAGTTCGTCTAGAAGTTCGAGAAAATGTTTTGGAAAGAAAACTACCTACAAAAATTCGACAGGTTCCAGCATACTGAACCACGTTATAAGAACACATATGCCAAGTTTCAGGGATAAACAACTCTTTAAAGTGGTCGCATTTTATACTTTAAATTTAACCCGCCGTCAAACTCTTTACACTATTCGCACTGGGGCCCAGTAGTACGTATATAAGAGATCAACTCATTAGCATATGTCTCAGTCTCAGTTGGTGTGAGAACGCCGCGCCGTCGACGTCTCTCTGGTCCGACTAAAAGTACTCTACTCTACACAAGACTTCACAGCCATTCTACAATTAAGAGCGGATGTCTGTAACGGTCGACTCCAGCTGGAAAAATGAATTTTGACATTACATGTCAGAATGAAGCCTGTTATCAGCTGTTTCTAACGATATATTTTTTATCTCGTTGCGATCAATATTTTCGGAGAAATCCGGCCGAGTTTAGTATCGGGTCGAACATGGGGTTTGGGTAGCCTTCCGAGGCCGTTTTTACCGCACCAATAAAATATCAAAAATAAAAACAAATGCAAGGCGCTTTGGAAAATTTAAGCTGGCAGAACTCAAAAGCACATAATTCTTGTCATTATAAGCAGTTTTTTATTTCCCAGCGTTGAAAATTGAATATTTTACGAATTTTTAAATAATTACATTTTTTTGCGGCCCCCATCTATAGGGTACCTTTGACTTGCTTTATCAGGTAGATCCATGTACATTTGAGAACTGAAATTTACTCAGCGTAATAGAGCGATGATAGATGTTCACAAATATCAAATAACGTTTGTGGGCAAGCTACTTTTGTAAACCAGCAGGAGGCGGTAAACATACCTTGACATGGCGACTAAAGTTCACGACATTACACTGTTGACGTCAAGTCAACAGTGGAGGGAAAATCTTGCAAAAATCTCTGCTGAAACAAGAATAAGAGTCTAACAAATATCCTCAGACAAAAATCATGGTTTCTCGCTAGAGTTTGAATCTGCAGAGATAAAATAAAATCTCTCGATCGACTCTCGAGTTTCCAAGTTGTTGTTTACATCTCGAAACAACAGAACCATGTGTTAACTTGACCTCGTCAAACAGCACGAAAATCCACTTTTCGCCTGCAAACGAGCTCTAATTTTCCGTAAAGTAAAGACAAACACCTTCGGAATATTCAAAACGCACCTTGCAAGCCATATTCGACAAGATTCAGGGCCAATTTAATGGAGAACACGAGAATCTCTCCGAGCCCGTCAGTTTGGTAAGCATTGCGTGACGCTGGTCAAGTGAAAAACATACCCCAAGTGAGCACAGGTAGCCCGACGGCGTCAATAACATCGTACGTGATATACTGTTTTGTTTATTATTAATTATTTAACTACTACCGTTACTAATACTACTCTTGGGCAATGAGCACTTCGTATATTGATTTTACCCGAAAAGTGAACCTTGCGCCGGGACTTGCAGAGTCGCGCCGACCAGATCACGCGCGAAGTCCAAGATCCATCTTGTGAAGGAGTTTGTTCCTGACCAGTTGAGAGCGTGCTACCTTGTGTGTTTACTTGCTTCTGCTTTTTGAGGAAGTTTTCGCGATTATCAAAATTTGAAGAATAAATTATTTGCATAATACCTAAAATAAATTGTTGTAAAGCAAAATATCCAGTAAATAAATTGTTTACAGACATGCAATAAATAAATTATTTGCCCCGGCAACCCACAGAAAAAAACTGATTTGTATGTTAAAAAGTCAACCTATAGGTACCACCCCCGTCACTCGATGATATGGTCCCTTGGTCTCCTGTTTTACTTGTGCAAGGTTCACTTTTCGGGTAAAATATGCGGAGCGCTCATTGCTCAAGAGGGAATTTATGAGTAGTTGAAAGAATTAAATAATAAACAAAGTCGTATCCCGTACGACGTTCTTACGCCGTAGAACAACGCTGTATTCTATTTTTCGGGCTACCTGTGCTCACTTGGGGTATGTTTTTCACGTGACCAGGGTCACGCAATGCTTACCAAACTGACGTGCTTGGAGAAAAGATTCTCGTGTTCTCCATTAAAATGGCCCTAAATCTTGTCGAATATGGCTTGCAAGGTACGGTTTGAATATTCCGAAGGTGTTTCTCTTTACTTTACGGAAAATTAGAGCTCGTTTGCAGGCGAAAAGTGGATTTTCGTGTTTGGCGAGGTCAAGCTAACACATGGTTCTAGTGTTTCGAGATGTAAACAACAATTTTGAAACTCGAGAGCTTTGATTTTATCTCTGCAGATTCAAACTCAAGCGAGAAACCATGATTATTTTCTGAGGATATTTGTTAGACTCTTATTCTTGTTTCAGCAGAGATTTTTGCAAAATTTTCCCTCCACGCTTGTCAAGTCAACAGTGTAATGCCGTGAACTTTAGTCGCCATGTCAAGGTATGTTTACCGCCTCCTGCTGGTTACAAAAGTAGCTTGCCCACAAACGTTATTTGATATTTGTAAACATCTATCATCGCTCTATTACTCTGAGTAAATTCCAGTTGTCAAATGTACATGGATCAACCCGATAAAGCACGTCAAAGATACCCTATAGATGGGGGCCCAAAAAAAATGTAATTCTTTAAAAATTCGTAAAATATTCAATTTTCAACGCTGGGAAATAAAAAACTGCTTATAATGACAATAATTATGTGCTCTTGAGTTCTGCCAGCTTAAATTTTCCAAAGCGCCTTGCATTTGTTTTTATTTTTGATATTTTATTGGTGCGGTAAAAACGGCCTCGGAAGGCTACCCAAACCCCATATTCGACCCGATACTAAACTCGGCCGGATTTCTCCGAAAATATTAATCGCAACGAGATAAAAAATATATCGTTAGAAGCAGCTGATAACAGGCTTCATTCTGACATGTAATGTCAAAATCCATTTTTCCAGCTGGAGTCGACCGTTACAGACATCCGCTCTTAAAGTCTACAGATTTTCATCGTCTCCACTTCCTGCCTACAGTCTACTATTCGCTCGGTGGCGTCTGCAATTTCGGTTTGAATTCAAATGTTGTGCTTTATATCCTGTCATTTGCCTCCATGCCGTTTCACTCAAGGGCAAACTCTTTCATTTATTTTACAGGTCCACAGTCGTACCGGGTTCCGCGGGAGCTCTTCTACCGGCGCTTTCCTTCGTATACCTGTACGCGAACCCCAAAGCCGACTTGGCCGCGTGTTGGAGCATATTTGTCATACTTCTAGCGGCCATTCTTCTCTACCGCCATCTCGTCACGCTCCCTCTGTAGTAAGCTGGCTTTCAGTATCCCTCGCTTGTCTACCGCTTAGTTGTTGCCATTACAATTTTTGCTTATGTGTTCGCTGAGTACAGCATAATTTGTAGCTATTATCTCCCCGCTCCCTGTTAGTTAGTTCGCTTACCACGGATTTATATGGTAATTGCCTCGCCATTTGCTTTGTTTCTGTCATTGCTTTATGCACATGGGCGACTGGGTGAACCATCGCCGTAAATTTTTCACTCCATTTCTGTGCATGTGGGCGACTGGGTGAACCTCGCCATATATTTTTTCACTCAATTTTTATGCACATAGGCGACTGGGTGAACCTCGCCGTAAATTTGTTTTCACTCCATTTTCTGTGCATGTGGGCGACTGGGTGAACCTCGTCATATAATTTTTCTCTCAATTTTTATGCACATAGGCGACTGGGTGAACCTCGCCGTAAATTTTTTTCACTCCATTTTCTGTGCATGTGGGCGACTGGGTGAACCTCGCCATACATTTTTTCTCTCAATTTTTATGCACATAGGCGACTGGGTGAACCTCGCCGTAAATTTTTTTCACTCCATTTTCTGTACATGTGGGCGACTGGGTGAACCTCGCCATATAATGTTTCTCTCAATTTTTATGCACGTGGGCGACTGGATGAACCTCGCCGTATTTTTTTTTTTCACTCCATTTTCTGTGCATGTGGGCGACAGGGTGAACCTCGCCATAATGTTTTTTTTTTTACTCCATTTTCTGTGCACATGGGCGACTGGGTGAACCTCGCCGTAAGTTTTTTCAATCCATTTTCTTCTGTGCATGTGGGCGACTGGGTGAACCTCGCCGCAGAATTTTTCACTCCATTTTCTGTGCATGTGAGCGACTGGGTGAACCTCGCCGTAAAATGTTTCACTCCATTTTCAGCATCCCTCTGCTCAGCACTCCTGGAGAGGCTATCTTATGTCCTCTGGGCAATGTCGGTTCCTTTTGTCCCTCGGGACACCTGGAATCCGTCCAGTGCCCTGTCCTCGGACGGGGCATTCTGGGTTTGCTGGGTTTGGGGCTGTTCCCTTTTGCCTCAGTGTATAGCTATTTCAGTACATAGACGTATATTTATGGGCGGGGGTGCAGCCCCAAACCCAGTTAACCCCTTGTACTTAGCCTAGTGGTGCAGTTATATACACAATGACAGTTGCATGCTATATTCCCTACATAACGAGACTTGAGGGTTGAGTTTTGGGGAGACTATTGGTTGTTCTGGCTCTTATATGCCATGTCTTGCTTGTGCCCCTTTTGTTTAGCCACATATGGCGCGTTTTGTTGGTACGCCTTAACCTATAGCACCTTCCCTCCCAGAAAATATAACTCCTCAATCTGTCTACCGTCTGTTTTGCCTTAGTACTGCGCTCGACCTCGGTTCGACCCAGCCCTATAAAGTGTGTAAATGTGATTGCAAGTTTTCCCTGAGTTATGGGGTAGTTCTAGTTACGGTATAATTCTGAGTTTCGGGTAGTTTTGTGTGGGTCTAGAGGATAGTCATTAATTATACCAGGATATGTCTGAGTTGTGGGCTAGTTCTGAGTTGTGGGCTAGTTCTTAGTTATGGGTAATTCAGAATTATGGAGAGGACTAGTAGAAAGTAGTTTTGTGTCCTAGAGGAAAGTCATGAATTATGCCAGGATATGTCTGAGTAGTGGGATAGTTCTGAGTTGTGGGCTAGTTCTGAGTTGTGGGTAATTCAGAATTATGAAAAGAACTAGTAGGTAGTTTTGTGTCAGCCTAGAGGATAGTCATGAATTTTGCCAGGATATGTCTTAGTTGCAAGATAGTTCTGAGTTGTGGGCTTGTTCTGAGTTATGGGTTATTCAGAATTATGGAAAGAACTAGTAGGTAGTAGTTTTGTGTAAACCTAGAGGATAGTCATGAATTATGCCAGGATATCTGAGTTGCCGGATAGTTCTGAGTTATGGGCTAGTTCTGAGTTATGGGTAATTCAGAATTATGGATAGGACTAGTAGGTAGTGAAGTGGTGCTTGCAGAGTGTCAGATCAGCGTAGCCAGGCCTACTTTCCCATAACTTATATAGTACAATGGGACCCAGTGCGAATATAGTACTAACTCAACAAGGTGATTTAAATAATCGCGCGCAGCCGAGTTATCCACGAGAGCACATGAACAAAAGAATTCTCGCACATTTTATAGTTCGTTCAAAACTCGGCGGAGCATGACATGATTTTTCTTGATTTTTGCATCTGATTAATGCACACAAAAGAGAGACGTCAAACACAATGGGGTTCTTCCCGATGAGGTCATCAGATGAGCGAAATGAAGTGGTCACGTGATGTGACGTCATCGATGACGTCATCTATGCTTCAAAAATTAATAGCGGAGCTCCTTTGCGGCCGAAGGCCGCAGAGCGGAGCACCATACCTAAGAAAAAAGCGTCAAAAAACAAATCCAAATGGTACGGTACGAGTCCAATGATCGCAAATAGTGCGAACGTAAGAAATCCACAGGGTACCCTAAACCTCACATGCGGCAATATCGCGCAAAGGGATCGAAGTGATTTTTGAACGTCGAAGGTCATCCAAGGTCATTTCCGCGCCGGACGGTGAAGCCTGCACCTTTCGCAGCCGCTTTGATGCATCTAGTCTCCTTCGCAGTCGTGTGGTCATGACGTCACAACATGGCGGCGAGCCAGTGACGGGGAGAGGGGTGGGTGGCGCGCGCTCATGACGTCACAGCATGGCGGTGTGGTAGTGAGGGGGGAGGGGTGGGTGGTCGGGTGGGGGTTGCTGCTCACGTGACAGACTGCAGGAAACCCAAATATGGTCTTATGCAACTCTGTTTATCTTGATCGAAATGCCGAACGAAATACATCTGTACAACGCGTCTGCAGAACCGGCAGGTCCAAAATGCAGACTGAAAAATGCATACCGGAAAATGCATACCAGGTCTCTTCTCTCTGAAAACTCAAAAGAACAGTTTTATTTCATCGTGTGACGGAATGGCTAGTACATAAAATATTACAACACTGACAAACTGAGGTAAAAGGTAGAAATATGCAGTAAAATAATGTTTATCTGTCAGGATGGATCGTCAGGATGCCGTTACTATGTAGATGGTTGTGTTATCTTTTACATCTCAAGGAATCTCAAGGGAGTTTCATTTTCATCTCCGATCTTACACGCAAATTTCAGGAATTTTCCTGAAACGATTTGACACTTTTAGCGCTATTTTAGCTTACATTTGCCCTTCGCTAAGTAAGAGAAAATTGCAACTACGATCAGTATGTTTTAGGTGTGCTTTTGATACAAAAGACCTATCGGGGATACAGCAGAGCTGTCAAAACATAAGCCGGCGACCGGGCTACTTTTTGCCGAATGTGAGAAAAGTTCGAACCACAGAATTATTTGTTAAGTGCAGCCTGAAAGCTCACCTCATATCTAAAATACAATAAAACTGGAATCCTTGAGTCTGAGTCAGAATTGGCTTGGCGAGGAAACTAAACATGTCGCTTTGAAGCTACGAAATTTGCATCATGTCGGCCATCAGTTTTTCTTTGCAGCCCTGCTAATCTTTTTGAGCAGCCGCCTACTTCAAAACATTATATCGGGATATGAAAATCTATCGGGGATGTAAAAATCTATCGGGCCAGTGACTCTATTTGCATTTTCTGGTCTGCATTTTCTGGTCTGCATTTTCCGGTCTGCATTTTGGACCTGCCGTCTGCAGAACTGTTCTACGCAAATGATAATATGTTTACAAAAAGCCAGGGACAACTAGTGTGTGAAAAAATCAGGAGAGTGTCTTCCTAGTCATCTAGAAGTCCGGGAGAAGTCCATGATTTTTATAGCGCCGAGTAGAATTGGCAATTGGCTGTGCAGTTCTTTGCGAAGTCATTCTTCATTTCTTTTACTAACGCTTGGGCGTTTTAGTTAAGTTAATAACTGGGCAGTAAAACTTGACTTTTTTGAAGAGCAAAATTAACTTGGAGAAGCTCATTTCCACTATGGCAGAAGCGAGTGACATGACGGTTTTATTTGGATGAATATTATTAGCACACGAGAAGTCGGGTCTAAAGACAAAGATGGCGCCCGAGCAATTCGTGGTTCAAAATTCCTGGATAAAGGCTAGCAGTTTTTATAGGAAGATGGCAGGACATTCACAGTTCCGAAGAGGATTACACTAAGCTTGTTTCTACATGGGGGGAAAATCTACTGCGAATGAAGGTAGGAACTAAAAGTTTGCTGTTAGTTTACATCAAGCATTTTGACCTTTGAATCCTTATAGAGCTGAGTCGGCGTGACAGCGATACTCGAACTTGTTTTAGCATCAAAATACAATAAGCATTTTAGTTAATATTAACTCCTTAAACTGTCTAATACCGAAGGCTAACTAATGAAACGTGCGTGTTGACAAAAACATTAGAAACCTATAGAAAACACTAGAAAAAATGTTCTCGAAAATGTTTTTTAGTGTTTCTTGTGCACAGCAGAATGTTTGAAATAGGCACATAAAAACTTAAAATTTACTAGAGTAGAGTGAATACATAAAACCTTATGATATGCTAGTAAGCTTTAGTAAAAAGGTACCAGTAAGAACAATTGGAAAGAAACAAACGAATACAATGTGTTTAGTCTTTTAATTTTGTGCTTCAATCTAAATTACAAAATTCTAGTGTGTGATATGTAAGCTTATGTGCCCACTTATTGTTTTGTCTTGGTGATAAGCCATGTGTTTATGTTTGCATTTCCATACCTGCCAACCCTGAAAACTCCAAAACCAAACGTTTGTCTGGAATACAACAACTGTATGAGAAATGAGCAAGAAATTTACCCGGGAGATATTCCAGTAAATATTTGGAAAGTTTTTTCAATATGCTAATTAAAATTCTAATTCCGAACTAGAGTTCAATAAGCAAATGCTGCCAATTGTCAACTTTGAGGGTGAAAACTGGGAGAGTTGGCAGGTAAGCATTTCGCTGTTCACAACATAGTTGTAATTGCAGTGTGTAATTATCAACTGTTTAGTTTAGACTGTTTGGTTTAGAAACAGCTTTTCATGACTATTTATGCAAATTGGAAATGCTAAATGGTATAATTTTCATTGAGACGATGCAATACCAAATTATGTAGCACCCCTATTAGTGATAACCGGAGGGGGGGGAGGGGGGGTACTCCCTTACAAGAGCTATATGGGTATGTGCCGCCAAACAATTTTGATTTGCAGGTATCATTAATTTCTCTTTAGAACAAGGTCTCATTTTGGGTGCAAAAAATTGAACGGGGTAGCTTTTCTCTAAAAAATCGTTTTAGAACGGGTTCCGCTTTTGAAATTCGCAGTGGCACATACCCGCCCTATATCGAGCCAAGTACCCCCCCCCCCCACCCCCCCCCCGGTGATACCCATGGGAATTGATTTTTCCTCAAGAAAAAACAGCAAAATTGCTTGATATTTGTATTTGACATAATATTGAATGCTTTGGGAATAGCAGGGGTTTAATTTGATTTTAGATTGTGTGGTTCCAGAAATTATCCATACCTCCCCTACGGAAGGGCATTGGAAATTCCAGAGGGGTGGGGGGGGGGTCAATTTACCTGATCATTTCCATACAAATACTGTATTTTTCGTTGGAAATTCCAGAGGGGTGGGGGGTCACAGGATATTTTCTGGAACCACACATTGCTTAAGAAGTCACAGTATGTGGGAGATAGTGGTTTATAGATTGTGGTTGCTGCTATGGCTGGGACTGTAGGCAGGGTTTGGGCTGGGATTCGCCATGAAATTTCCTATTGTTATTGTAGCACTTGGCTCAAGTGGCAGGAGTTTTTCTCTGCGAATGAAAACTTACAATAATAATACAGATTAGACACAGAAATGTGCCTCAAATTGCAAGGAATTAGCAGTGCACTAGCATTCTTGTATATCTAATGCCCCGTTATTCCCCGTGTTGGGAAGTGCGGGGCTTCCCACTGACTAGTGTGTAATGTTTACCTATTTCACATCACATGGCATTCATTTGAGTAATGTTTTTTTGTTTGGATTTCTTCCATATTCATATATCCTTTGATGCATAGCAGAAAACAAAAACAAAGAAAGGATACCTGGGGAATGCCACATGATCTAAAATGGGACAACATTATGCCCAAGTGCATGAGGTGTATCATAGAGAAATATGTGGTCTACCTGTGTAGAGACTGGGACTAGCCCGGTCAAACCCCATTTGTAGTTGTTTTGTAGTCGTTCATCATTCCGTTTGTTATGCTCAAATAAATCGCCGTTTAACAAGGAAATGGATGAACTCTTATCTACATCACATAATTCCTACATGGTTAGCCCTTGAAGGAAATACGCCAACTCGAATGGCGCAGGCACAGGCATGGAAAGAAGGTTTTAATTTGTATTTGATATAGTTTCACTGAAGTAGATATAATTTGTCTTGACATAGTTTCACTGAATTAAATAAAACAGGCTTGATTATTTTTGGAAATCTTTATGGTGTGTACATTATTCTTCATAAAAATAATGTATTTTTCTTTTGAAATTCCAAGGGTTGGGGGGGGGGGGGGGCAATTTCAACACCCTTCAGTGGGGGTATGGATATTTTCTGGAACCTACAATATTATAAATTAGTCAAATCACACTAGTGGTCTATTTTCAATGCTGCATTCTGATTGGTTGAGCTACTAAGTTATAGCCTACTAGTAGCGAAAAGTGTTGGATTTGAAAGCCAGAAAATAGCAAATGAACAGAACAAAAACATTTTTTTAGCAATACAAATTGACCTACTAGTGTGATTTGACTAAAACAATTATTCCACTCGCCCTCATGGCCTCTGAGTCAATAGCCCATTTGGCCTTCGGCCTCATAAATAGCTAGTAGTATGCACTCTAATTGATTGAAAACTGTGCATTCTCACATCATAATCACACAGCAAATGCAATGCTATTTTATAAATTATGCAATAAAACTTGGATTCTTAGTTTAAAATAAACTAAGAAAAGAAAAATGCAGGGCAAACATTGAAACTTTTTATTTTATTGAACAATATAAAACATTTTGGGGGGCTCATAAGAAACTATGTGTGATTATTAAATAAA
Organism: Scolanthus callimorphus; assembly: GCA_033964015.1. Taxonomy (NCBI): domain Eukaryota; kingdom Metazoa; phylum Cnidaria; class Anthozoa; order Actiniaria; family Edwardsiidae; genus Scolanthus; species Scolanthus callimorphus. Next base: position 121,134 of record CM066916.1, on the reverse strand, counting down.
TACTTTTTAAGAATCAGTTTAATGCATTTACAGTGCTTATTTTTAAGGGTGTTAATGCATCAAACAATTTTACCACAATCTAAACCAACTACAAAGGTATACAGTACTTGAATGACAATTAATTATTTTGGGACTTTGAAAAGTGGCCTCTGAATAGAGGTACCACTGTAGTGAGGATGCTGAGGTACTAAGATGATTACATAGCAGTTAGCATAGGGTGTTCAGGACGACTGTCTTGTGTTTTGGAGAAAATAATTTATCCACTACAGTAGTTTTGGATAATCTGGTTGGTGAATACTAAAACAATAGATTAATGGCTCTAGATTTCCATGAGCAAATCAAAGATTACTCATACGAATCTCTAGCTTTATAATCTTATTGTTATATGTGTAATGCTAGGTTCCAGAAAATATTCATCCCCCCCCTCCTCCACAGAAGGGATTGGAAATTCTGGAGTGGTGGTGCTGTGGTGGTACCTAACTTTTTTCATACAAATACTGTATGTTTCTGTTTTTCTTTGGAAATTCCAGAGGGGTGGGGTTGTGGTCACTTTTCAACACCCTTTCAAGGGCCACACAATGCCAGATTATCCAATACTCATCTCTCCATGGTGGGTTTTGCACACAGGGAAGGTTTTTTTAAGGGAGGAGGGGGATAGGAATTTCACCAATTGTTTCCAATATTGTGTTGGTCCTCCCTTGCATTTTTATAAAAAAAAACGTCTATCCCCATCTGCAGCCTGGGTGGGGGGGGGGGGGGGGACTCCCATATTTTTTGGTCGGGATGATCGTCGTATCTTCTAGGGGTTAAAATCGCGGTGGTTTGGTCTCTTTTAGGGGTGATCGTGATCTTCAATAAATTTTAGGGAGATTTGCATCTTTAAAGGCCGAAACTGTGTCCAAATTGTTTTTTCCCATGATGGTGCTTCTAAAAACCGTGTAAGAAAGAGAGATTATTCGATGAGAAGACGATAAATTAGAAACAAACACGGAAATTTCTTGATGGGTATCTTTCACCTGTTACCTGTGTTCTTCGCGCCTACTTGGCACATAAGACCTCATCTTTTAGGGTATCTTTTAGGGTAATAATTTTTTTGAGCCATGCCATGGCCCGCCATGTTTGGTATCTTTTAGGGGTGAAACTTAAAATTTCCGACGATCATCCCCGACTAAAAAATATGGGAGTCCCCCCCCCCCCCCCGGGTCTGCAGGAGTCTAGGAAAGGCAACTCTCACCTCACCTTGGTATATGTTTTGTTCCAAGCTTTCTGAGAAAACTATGCATCATGAAATCAAGTGTATATATTTAGTAGTTATGAACTAGAATGGTTTGACCCTGCCCGCAAAAATCTGCTAAATAGGTATAGCCCTCTCTTTATGCCCACATCCCCCAACTTTTCTGGATTTCTCTGCTCATTCATGATGGGTTTTTTCTGGGGTGACACATTTTAGTAAAATACACTGAACATGTAATAATATAATACACACAGTATGTATATGTTGAAATATTAAAACAGCTTATGGCAAATAAAAGTTTTTCTCTTGACATTTTTTTCTTGAAAATTTCTTGAAAAGCCTATTATAGTGATGCACACCATGTACACAACCGGGAGCTCCGCTTTTAGCCAGTGGCTAAATCTATATATTATCTCGTGAAGGGAAGTCTCTAAAACAACCAAATTTTGGTAGTGTAGTCTAGATCATCAGATGAGCGAAATAAAGTGATCACGTGATGTGACGTCATCGATGACGTCATCTATGCCTGAAAAATTAATATCTCGTGAAGGGAAGACTCTAAAACAACCAAACTTGGGTAGTGTAGTCTAGGTCACCAGATCAGCGATATGAAGTGGTCACGTGATGTGACGTCCTCGATGACGTCATCTATGCTTCAAAAATTAACATCTCGTGAAGGGAAGACTCTAAAACAACCAAATTTTGGTAGTGTAGTCTAGATAATCAGATGAGCGAAATTAAGTGATCACGTGATGTGACGTCATCGATGACGTCATCTATGCTTGAAAAATTAATATCTCGTGAAGGAAAGACTCTAAAACAACCAAACTTGGGTAGTGTAGTCTAGGTCACCAGATGGGCGAAATGAGTTCGTCACGTGATATGACATCAGCGATGACGTCATCTATGCCTGAAAAATTAATATCTCATGATGGGAAGACTCAAAAACGACCAAACTTGGGTGGTGTAGTCTAGGTCACCAGGTGAGCGAAATAAAGTGATCACGTGATATGACGTCATCGATGACGTTATCTATGCTTGAAAAATGAATATCTCGTGAAGGGAAGACTCTAAAGCAACCAAACTTTGGTAGTATTATAAGGTCACCAGGTGAGCGAAATGAAGTGGTCAGGTGATATGACGCCATCTATGCTTGACAAATTATTCTCTTTATTTCACTTTTGAATCATTCCATTTGGAGGGAGTAATACCTTAATTTTTCTGATGGAGGATTTATCTCACTTGACAGGATGCTTGTTTTCGTCCCTGTATTTGTATTGTGTCAATGCAGCAACATACCGAAGAAAACACTGTTGTATACATGTCAAGAGACATTTTTTCTTAAAAAGCCTATAGTATATAAGCACAGAAAGTTTTATAACCAGGAGCTCCGCTTTTAGCCAGTGGCTAAATCTATATATTATAGTGAATTTCTGGTCTTTCTTTTGTGGAAAACGACTTTGTGTGAATAAACGTCAGTTGTGTTAAAACGGAGTCGTGGGATTGAGAAAAAGGGAAGAAATATCGGCCACGGAACCCCGGTGGGATTGCGGAGCAGCAACATCTCATTCAAACCAGGCCTTATTGTGGATTTATATGTGGAAAAGGCCGACGAAATGAGCGAAATCAAAGGAGAAAATCCCGAAAGTGTAGGCGAGCGTGAAGACGTTGAAGAATCGCCAGAGCAAGATCTAGAGCACCTGAAATGCTCACTTGCAGGGTACTTGGGGCACGTGAGTACAGAAATAAATGAAGTTAAACTCTGCATTGAGAATTCTGTTGAATCTAATGAGCTAGAAACTGCCTTGAAGAGACTTGAAGCTGCGTGGAATAAATATGAATTTTATTATCATGATTATGTGAAGAATGATTTAAATGCAGTGGAGCGTGAAAGAGTGGAGGCTAAATACTCTGAAACTCATGAGAAATATGGTTTCTATTGTACGAAACTGTCCCTGAAAATGAAAGATTTGAGTGTTGAAAAGTCTCAGAAAAAGAAATCTCTCCTTGGAAAGTCTCAGGGTTCTTCGAGGCAGTCAAAGTCAAGGGAGATGAAGAAAAAATGCTGAAATGCAAAAATTGTTGCTACAACATGAACAAGATTTGGCAATGACGGAATTAGATTTTGAAAGACAAAGGATAGAGCTATGAAAGAAGAAGAAGGGCTCATGATTTAAAATTGAAGATGGAAATCGCAGAGAAGGAAGCAGAATTTCACAGGGAAGGGGGTTCTGAGATTACTAGTGTTTGTGATCTGGAAAGAATAGAAGGTGTAAAACTGTTACCACGATTGAGTCGGCAGGTGTAAAGTACAGGTCACAGGTCGCAGGTCGTACGTCACAGGTCGCAGGTCGCAGGTCGCAGGTCGCAGGTCGCAGGTCACAGGTCACGGGTCACAGGTCACAGGTATTTTTTAAAATGTAGGTTGACTTTAATTAAAAAGCATCGCTCTACATCCTGTTCTCTTTCAAATGGGCAACTCGCGTTCTGATTCGTTACCTGTCATCATCACGTGAGCAAGCACAGGTTTTGATCACACGGGAATTTCCTGTTTATACGTGCTGAGCCCCGCTTATGTTCTGCGTATTTTTTTTTCCGTCTCCGCTATTTCCATGCCTTGCATTCCGGCATGCTGTACTCTGATTGGTCTTTGCATAGCACGCAATGACGCTGTACAAGTTCGTGTGTTCAAACACGTCTTTCTCTACTCTAGTGTGGTTTCGATTCAACGGCTGCTTAAAAGTCAAGTTTTAAAGCTACGACAGGGATCTAAATTTCTATAGTATTCCTATCTAGCCGACTTAAAACCAAGAAATATGGCTACAGTTAATACATATGGGCTCCTGATAGAACAAATTCAGCTGTGACTTGATCAATGCCACTTATTTACGAGTGCTTAACCAAGAGATGTCGCAGGAAACGAAGGATTTTACAGTCTACCAATCTAAATCTCGGTCGTCTTTGAAGTTCAGCAAAACATTTCTAATTTTGGGGCAAAATCTCCCCCCCCCCCCCCCACACACACAAAAAAAAATAGAGATATCTATAACTTCGGTCCCTTTTAGCGGATTTCCCTGAAATTTGGGATTATTGCTTATTGCCTATGCGCTCTTTTCCGTGTCATGGATAGATTTTAACTTGGACGCGGCCTGTATCCAAAGTTCTAATATACCTCCTGGGTTTTTGGCGCACGCGTTGGATAGAAAAAAGGAATTTTAAGAAATACAAAATTAGACAGGGGACAAGCCAGTTAAGGAATCAAACTTTCCTCTTCGCGACCATTGCTTACATCTCTGCAACATTACTTCGATGTATACAAATGACATGTCGCCCACACTTCCTAACCATCAAAAATCTTAAAGATTCCGATGTTGGGTTGCCTGTGGTCAGCAATTTCGCGCCATTTATCGATCGAGCACTGTCGTTCACTTTTGTTTCCAGCCGCCATAGAGTACTCAAGTGTGACGTCATAAATTTGAGAAATCTTGAATTTCCAATTTTAGTCCACGAATAATAAAAGACAAAGTGGAAAGAGAATCCGATGCAAAAAATGAGGCAAATCGGTTGAAACGCGACCAAGATATGGCCACCTGAATACATAATTTTCTTTAACAAATCACTGTATTTTGGACTGCGTTCAAAACTTTATGAACGCAACCAAAAATACAGTGATTTCTTAATAGTGGAGCAGCTAACTGCAAAAATTGGCCGAATCGTTCGGATTGTGATACAAGCATCAAATTTGGCAGACATGTAGTTTAAACTTTGTAGAACAAATCTAGTCGATTAGCCACGTCTATTTTTCTCCGGGGGGAGGGGTGGGTCACGTAAAAAAATGACGTCATTTTTCATGATGTTTCACTTTCTACACCTACAACTAATTTGTCACAACAAAAAGGAGAGTTTCTGGCTAGCAAATCACATCAATTTGGCTGATCATAGAAAATTAAGATTATATTGATGTAATATGATGTTATTTCTCGAGAAAGTGTGTTGCCATGGCAACGGCTGCTTAAATTTGACTAAAAAGACTAAAAAACCCGCCTGTATCGCCCTATTGAGAGATTTCAATCTACATTATAAGCGTTCGAATTGTGATACAAGAACGAAATTTGGTAGACATGTAGTTTAGACTTCATAGAACAATTCTAGTTCTAGCCACGTCGATTTATGTCTAAGGGAGGGCTGGCTCACGTCAACAAATGACGTCCGTTTTTATGATTATTCACTTTTTACACAAGCAGCAAATGTGTCACAACAAAGAGATAAATTTCTGGCTAGCAAATCACATCAATAGGGCTGATTATGGTATATTTAGATTAAGTTGTTATTACAGCGTGTTACTTCTGACGAAAATTTGTTGCCATGGCAACGGTTGCTGCAATATATTAATAAAAGACCAAAACTAGGTAAAATCTCACCGTTTTAGCAATTTCAACCAACATAGACTTAAAAAAAAGACTTAAAAAAGCGTGCACAACATACATATAACTTCTTCGCATGCAATACAGCTGTATAGTAATGTTTGCCAGGTAACTCAATTAACTCCTGTTATTTGGTAACGTTTCATGAAAGAACTTTCTGGTACCATTGCCTATACCTTAACTACCTAAAAGTCTTAAGCTCTGTTTTGAGACATTATTATTGTGCCTTAGCAACAGTTGCCATGACACTGCATGATAGAAAGTGTATCGATTTTTCGCGATCACGAGCTCGTTTCACATATGGGGGACTCCCATATTTTTTGGTCGGGATGATCGTCGTATCTTCTAGGGGTTAAAATCGCGGTGGTTTGGTCTCTTTTAGGGGTGATCGTGATCTTCAATAAATTTTAGGGAGATTTGCATCTTTAAAGGCCGAAACTGTGTCCAAATTGTTTTTTCCCATGATGGTGCTTCTAAAAACCGTGTAAGAAAGAGAGATTATTCGATGAGAAGACGATAAATTAGAAACAAACACGGAAATTTCTTGATGGGTATCTTTCACCTGTTACCTGTGTTCTTCGCGCCTACTTGGCACATAAGACCTCATCTTTTAGGGTATCTTTTAGGGTAATAATTTTTTTGAGCCATGCCATGGCCCGCCATGTTTGGTATCTTTTAGGGGTGAAACTTAAAATTTCCGACGATCATCCCCGACTAAAAAATATGGGAGTCCCCCCCCCCCCCCCGGGTCTGCAGGAGTCTAGGAAAGGCAACTCTCACCTCACCTTGGTATATGTTTTGTTCCAAGCTTTCTGAGAAAACTATGCATCATGAAATCAAGTGTATATATTTAGTAGTTATGAACTAGAATGGTTTGACCCTGCCCGCAAAAATCTGCTAAATAGGTATAGCCCTCTCTTTATGCCCACATCCCCCCAACTTTTCTGGATTTCTCTGCTCATTCATGATGGGTTTTTTCTGGGGTGACACATTTTAGTAAAATACACTGAACATGTAATAATATAATACACACAGTATGTATATGTTGAAATATTAAAACAGCTTATGGCAAATAAAAGTTTTTCTCTTGACATTTTTTTCTTGAAAATTTCTTGAAAAGCCTATTATAGTGATGCACACCATGTACACAACCGGGAGCTCCGCTTTTAGCCAGTGGCTAAATCTATATATTATCTCGTGAAGGGAAGTCTCTAAAACAACCAAATTTTGGTAGTGTAGTCTAGATCATCAGATGAGCGAAATAAAGTGATCACGTGATGTGACGTCATCGATGACGTCATCTATGCCTGAAAAATTAATATCTCGTGAAGGGAAGACTCTAAAACAACCAAACTTGGGTAGTGTAGTCTAGGTCACCAGATCAGCGATATGAAGTGGTCACGTGATGTGACGTCCTCGATGACGTCATCTATGCTTCAAAAATTAACATCTCGTGAAGGGAAGACTCTAAAACAACCAAATTTTGGTAGTGTAGTCTAGATAATCAGATGAGCGAAATTAAGTGATCACGTGATGTGACGTCATCGATGACGTCATCTATGCTTGAAAAATTAATATCTCGTGAAGGAAAGACTCTAAAACAACCAAACTTGGGTAGTGTAGTCTAGGTCACCAGATGGGCGAAATGAGTTCGTCACGTGATATGACATCAGCGATGACGTCATCTATGCCTGAAAAATTAATATCTCATGATGGGAAGACTCAAAAACGACCAAACTTGGGTGGTGTAGTCTAGGTCACCAGGTGAGCGAAATAAAGTGATCACGTGATATGACGTCATCGATGACGTTATCTATGCTTGAAAAATGAATATCTCGTGAAGGGAAGACTCTAAAGCAACCAAACTTTGGTAGTATTATAAGGTCACCAGGTGAGCGAAATGAAGTGGTCAGGTGATATGACGCCATCTATGCTTGACAAATTATTCTCTTTATTTCACTTTTGAATCATTCCATTTGGAGGGAGTAATACCTTAATTTTTCTGATGGAGGATTTATCTCACTTGACAGGATGCTTGTTTTCGTCCCTGTATTTGTATTGTGTCAATGCAGCAACATACCGAAGAAAACACTGTTGTATACATGTCAAGAGACATTTTTTCTTAAAAAGCCTATAGTATATAAGCACAGAAAGTTTTATAACCAGGAGCTCCGCTTTTAGCCAGTGGCTAAATCTATATATTATAGTGAATTTCTGGTCTTTCTTTTGTGGAAAACGACTTTGTGTGAATAAACGTCAGTTGTGTTAAAACGGAGTCGTGGGATTGAGAAAAAGGGAAGAAATATCGGCCACGGAACCCCGGTGGGATTGCGGAGCAGCAACATCTCATTCAAACCAGGCCTTATTGTGGATTTATATGTGGAAAAGGCCGACGAAATGAGCGAAATCAAAGGAGAAAATCCCGAAAGTGTAGGCGAGCGTGAAGACGTTGAAGAATCGCCAGAGCAAGATCTAGAGCACCTGAAATGCTCACTTGCAGGGTACTTGGGGCACGTGAGTACAGAAATAAATGAAGTTAAACTCTGCATTGAGAATTCTGTTGAATCTAATGAGCTAGAAACTGCCTTGAAGAGACTTGAAGCTGCGTGGAATAAATATGAATTTTATTATCATGATTATGTGAAGAATGATTTAAATGCAGTGGAGCGTGAAAGAGTGGAGGCTAAATACTCTGAAACTCATGAGAAATATGGTTTCTATTGTACGAAACTGTCCCTGAAAATGAAAGATTTGAGTGTTGAAAAGTCTCAGAAAAAGAAATCTCTCCTTGGAAAGTCTCAGGGTTCTTCGAGGCAGTCAAAGTCAAGGGAGATGAAGAAAAAATGCTGAAATGCAAAAATTGTTGCTACAACATGAACAAGATTTGGCAATGACGGAATTAGATTTTGAAAGACAAAGGATAGAGCTATGAAAGAAGAAGAAGGGCTCATGATTTAAAATTGAAGATGGAAATCGCAGAGAAGGAAGCAGAATTTCACAGGGAAGGGGGTTCTGAGATTACTAGTGTTTGTGATCTGGAAAGAATAGAAGGTGTAAAACTGTTACCACGATTGAGTCGGCAGGTGTAAAGTACAGGTCACAGGTCGCAGGTCGTACGTCACAGGTCGCAGGTCGCAGGTCGCAGGTCGCAGGTCGCAGGTCACAGGTCACGGGTCACAGGTCACAGGTATTTTTTAAAATGTAGGTTGACTTTAATTAAAAAGCATCGCTCTACATCCTGTTCTCTTTCAAATGGGCAACTCGCGTTCTGATTCGTTACCTGTCATCATCACGTGAGCAAGCACAGGTTTTGATCACACGGGGAATTTCCTGTTTATACGTGCTGAGCCCCGCTTATGTTCTGCGTATTTTTTTTTCCGTCTCCGCTATTTCCATGCCTTGCATTCCGGCATGCTGTACTCTGATTGGTCTTTGCATAGCACGCAATGACGCTGTACAAGTTCGTGTGTTCAAACACGTCTTTCTCTACTCTAGTGTGGTTTCGATTCAACGGCTGCTTAAAAGTCAAGTTTTAAAGCTACGACAGGGATCTAAATTTCTATAGTATTCCTATCTAGCCGACTTAAAACCAAGAAATATGGCTACAGTTAATACATATGGGCTCCTGATAGAACAAATTCAGCTGTGACTTGATCAATGCCACTTATTTACGAGTGCTTAACCAAGAGATGTCGCAGGAAACGAAGGATTTTACAGTCTACCAATCTAAATCTCGGTCGTCTTTGAAGTTCAGCAAAACATTTCTAATTTTGGGGCAAAATCTCCCCCCCCCCCCCCACACACACAAAAAAAAAAATAGAGATATCTATAACTTCGGTCCCTTTTAGCGGATTTCCCTGAAATTTGGGATTATTGCTTATTGCCTATGCGCTCTTTTCCGTGTCATGGATAGATTTTAACTTGGACGCGGCCTGTATCCAAAGTTCTAATATACCTCCTGGGTTTTTGGCGCACGCGTTGGATAGAAAAAAGGAATTTTAAGAAATACAAAATTAGACAGGAGACAAGCCAGTTAAGGAATCAAACTTTCCTCTTCGCGACCATTGCTTACATCTCTGCAACATTACTTCGATGTATACAAATGACATGTCGCCCACACTTCCTAACCATCAAAAATCTTAAAGATTCCGATGTTGGGTTGCCTGTGGTCAGCAATTTCGCGCCATTTATCGATCGAGCACTGTCGTTCACTTTTGTTTCCAGCCGCCATAGAGTACTCAAGTGTGACGTCATAAATTTGAGAAATCTTGAATTTCCAATTTTAGTCCACGAATAATAAAAGACAAAGTGGAAAGAGAATCCGATGCAAAAAATGAGGCAAATCGGTTGAAACGCGACCAAGATATGGCCACCTGAATACATAATTTTCTTTAACAAATCACTGTATTTTGGACTGCGTTCAAAACTTTATGAACGCAACCAAAAATACAGTGATTTCTTAATAGTGGAGCAGCTAACTGCAAAAATTGGCCGAATCGTTCGGATTGTGATACAAGCATCAAATTTGGCAGACATGTAGTTTAAACTTTGTAGAACAAATCTAGTCGATTAGCCACGTCTATTTTTCTCCGGGGGGAGGGGTGGGTCACGTAAAAAAATGACGTCATTTTTCATGATGTTTCACTTTCTACACCTACAACTAATTTGTCACAACAAAAAGGAGAGTTTCTGGCTAGCAAATCACATCAATTTGGCTGATCATAGAAAATTAAGATTACATTGATGTAATATGATGTTATTTCTCGAGAAAGTGTGTTGCCATGGCAACGGCTGCTTAAATTTGACTAAAAAGACTAAAAAACCCGCCTGTATCGCCCTATTGAGAGATTTCAATCTACATTATAAGCGTTCGAATTGTGATACAAGAACGAAATTTGGTAGACATGTAGTTTAGACTTCATAGAACAATTCTAGTTCTAGCCACGTCGATTTATGTCTAAGGGAGGGCTGGCTCACGTCAACAAATGACGTCCGTTTTTATGATTATTCACTTTTTACACAAGCAGCAAATGTGTCACAACAAAGAGATAAATTTCTGGCTAGCAAATCACATCAATAGGGCTGATTATGGTATATTTAGATTAAGTTGTTATTACAGCGTGTTACTTCTGACGAAAATTTGTTGCCATGGCAACGGTTGCTGCAATATATTAATAAAAGACCAAAACTAGGTAAAATCTCACCGTTTTAGCAATTTCAACCAACATAGACTTAAAAAAAAGACTTAAAAAAGCGTGCACAACATACATATAACTTCTTCGCATGCAATACAGCTGTATAGTAATGTTTGCCAGGTAACTCAATTAACTCCTGTTATTTGGTAACGTTTCATGAAAGAACTTTCTGGTACCATTGCCTATACCTTAACTACCTAAAAGTCTTAAGCTCTGTTTTGAGACATTATTATTGTGCCTTAGCAACAGTTGCCATGACACTGCATGATAGAAAGTGTATCGATTTTTCGCGATCACGAGCTCGTTTCACATCTTAATTTTGCAATTTTGCACCAGCGATTACTTTGACATGAACTTTATATAATTAAAGAGCTGTGATGCTGTCATGGACGTAGTTACCATAACAACGGTTAACATGTCAATGTTTGCTAAGGGAGGTATTTTCAAACTTGAGTTTGAATATGTCTTGCTGTAAGAGCATTTGATGATAACTGAACGTCTAGTACATTACATGTACTGTTTAATAACTTAAACAGCTTAGGACCGCCTTTCATTGCAGCAACAGTTACAAAGCCTCGTACATGCAAGACTATACTTGAAGCACTTGCATCGTCCACAATCGCAGCTCTTCTTGCAGCCACACTTTGTAAGTTCACGGCAACTGACTGCTATGGGTGGCTGAGTCCCCCACACCACAGCCCAAGGTGACTCATTCGTCTTTCTTGACCAGCCCTACTCTGCTGGGTCGGATTCACCAGGTGTTGCACATGTCGCCTGACCCCAGATAATTCCAGCTTGATATGCAGCACGTTTAGCGTGCTCCTTTAGAGCATTTTGGGTTGGAGGGATCGCTTGATTGCCGCGTTCTTTCCTTGAGAACAGATCCAATCGTGCTTCGTTTACCTTCTCGAACGGACTTGACTTGTCATACATGACAGCCACAAAGTGCTCCAGTTGATCAAGATCCTCATCGCTCACGGCTGAGGGCACTTGACTCAGCTTTACAAATGTCGAAGTTACATCGTTTATAGCCTCCCATGTCTGCCAAGCGGTCTTCTTTGTTTTGAAACGGAAAGCAGACTCTATATCGCAGCCAGTAAATGCATGAAAGAACGGAATTCCTCGACATTTCTGAGGGCCTAATGCCCTTGCTAGATCGTGGATGGAATCCATCTGAATTTCGTACCCTGACCAAACGCAATCCACAACTCGTTCAGTCCAGTTGACTTCAAAACTTCAAACATTGAGACGGCTATAACAACAACATCGGTGTCACACGATTTGACCATAATTGACTTGACGCCCTCCACAACGATACTACTAGCATGGACAAAGATCCGTGTGTCGGCCTCTTCGTGGGTGCATGGCGAGACAAGGTCAAGAGGTATGTCCCTGTTGCTGACTGCTTCCTTTCCCGCCGTTATTACCACTGTATTGGTAAGGGTTTCCGATTGTGACACCTGTTCTGCGAGGTACGAGAAAAGCTCTGTCTTGTTTCTGTCATTCCTCAGAAAGCCTTGCCAGTTGGGCGGAACTTTATTGCCGTCTGTCACTCTCCGTCTGATGCCTTTTCCTCGATTTTGTCTTGTCTCATTCTTCAGACTGTGCTCCAAATAAACATCAAAAACAATATCAGTTCTGGTGTACTTGTTAGAGAGGGTCGCAACCTTGGGCAACACATCTTCCCTGGCGTATTCCTGAAAAGGAAAAGAATTTCAAACGATTCAAGTATAGCATCACTTAATATAGTACGTTTAAAATTGAAAAAGTTATTATAGGTCACTAAATATTGAATGATTTTGACTAGAGCGTAGTTTTTAGTTTAGGTTTCATAAGTCAATTTATTAAGCGAAAGTTGTCACGCAAGCTTAGTCACATTGTCCCAAAACTCAAATAATAAAACTAATTACGAGTTTACGTAGCACAACATGTAAGTTTTCATAGCACAATGGGTTACGAAATTCTCAAACAACATCGAGCAGGAAATTTTAAATATTTTTCTTCCTCGCGCGCGCTCAACAACGTTAATTAATTCAAAACTTCGTGAAAATGGCTCGGACGTTTCGCGTTCGCCACAAGTTTATATTTTCCGTTCACCAGTAATTTTTTTATATGATAGAAATGAAAGGTAAGCGACTTCAGAAAATCAATTTTATCGAAAAATAATGCACATCAGTGGGAATATAGGCTCTTGAATTTAGGGTAAAATTCGGAAACGGTAATCGATTTGAGGGGGGTATTTTAATGTGCCTAAAAAAATAGACAAAGCCAATTGAGAAGACGAACTTTTATTTGTCAGTACACTGGATAACATAAGTTTACGAGATAGAAAAATCAGCTTGAAAACATTTATTTTTTTAGCTTCGCGGGGCCGATAAATCTTCGCGAAATTTACCGATTTCGAGGCTCGCTCACGGCCCCGTCTGGGCGAAATCACTCATAACTCAATTTCTCGAAAACAAAATTGTCTCAAAACTTTTAAAACCTATTTTCGATAATAGTCCCATATAGGGATTATTTTTATGAAATAAAATGGAGGTCGATTTTTTCAAGCTGTCGGACGATGTTTGATAATTACAGGCAGCCGCTCTTAAATGGTGTGATAAAGCAGATCTAAGGTTATATCTAGTAGTAGTTGAAACGAGAGAGGACTTCACAAGGTTAGTAACAGGGTTTTGCGGTTTTAGGTCTTTGATAAACTTACAGCAGGCTTCAGATCGCCTGTCCGAAAGTGAAAGAATGCCAGCTGATACTAGAGCCACATCATATGGAACGTGAGGGTATATGATCGCAAGAGCGCGCTTCTGAACCCGTTCAAGGGCCAGGCTTAAATATTGCGGCAGGTCAGAAAATACAACAGAAGAATATTCAAGGATGGAACGAATAAGCGCGCAATATACCGTCACAATATCGGGCTCCGCCACGCCACAACGTTTCAGCTTCCTTAATGCATATAGTCGGCGGTTGCACTTCTTAATTACGTAGTCACAGTGTGCCCCCCACGACAAGTCGTTAGAAATCCAAATTCCGAGGAATTTGAAAGACTTGACACGCTCGATTAGCGAACCACCGATAGCGAGGGGGGGGGGACAGATGTAACTGTTGTAATGTAAGAAATCAACCGCCATGGATTTACACTTTTTCGGATTTAAAAGCATGTTGTTATCAATGGCAAAGCAATTTATGTCATTAACAATATTCCTTAATACAGATGCAAAATTCCTAGGGACAATTTCTAAGACCGTGAGGTCATCCACGTATTTAGCCCTTGGTCCCCATGTTGCAGCGAGGTCATTTACCATGACGGCGAACAACAAGGGGCCCAACCGGGTGCCTGGGGAATACCTCCCTTTATGAAAAGGGGTGGCGACTTGAGGCCGAGACCCTAACGAACTGAGATCTACGCAGCAAAAAACAGGCAACCCAACGGACTAAACATGGGTGGATACCAAACGACTTAAGTTTTTGTAGGAGGATGGTGTGGTCGATAAGATCGAAACCTTTGCGGAAATCAGCAAAAAACATTCGAATCCAACAATTGCCTGCATCTAATGCTTCTAAGGCCAAGTGGAGGAGATAGCTGATGGCGTGGGTGGTACAACGCCCAGCAACAGCGAACTGCTTGACATCTAGGAGAGGCAGGACATCGGGAAGGATCCGAGTGAGAGTGAATCCCTCAATGACCTTGGTCATCTGTGACGTCAGGGATATAGGGCGGATATCGGTATGTAATAGAATCTTATGTAATAGGGACAATGTAATGGATAATAAAGAACGATATATATATCTATTCAACTAGTCGTATGTGCTTTTCGTCACTAAAATAGCCTATGACGTCATTACTAATCCGGAGATAACCTGATACCCCCAGTGGCGTAGCGCCTGCCAAATTATAGGTAACCTGATACCCAGTAGTCTTAGGAAGGGGAGTGGGCAGGGTATCCCCCTTGATTAAAAAAAAGAAGGGTGAGGGGGGAGGGTACCTCCCTTACTTGAAAAAAGGAGGGGGGTGGGGGGGGGGGGGGGGGGGTCCCTTTGTTAAAAAAGGAGGAGAGGGGGGAGGGGGTATCCCCTTGTTTGAAATAGGGGAGGGGGGAGGGTACCCCCTTGCTTGAAAAAGGATGGGGAGGGGAGGGTATCTTCATGTGACGTCATTACATAGCTCATTATATATTCCCCCTCAAATGAAGTGGTCCGGAGCCTCTGTAGCTCTGCTTTTATAGACGATGAGAACAATAGAGTGTATTTTGAACCAATCAGAGTGTATGCAGGCTAAGCCAATCAGAACTAAGACGTTTTCCGCGCGTGACAGTGACGTGACCGAAAAAAGGCTAAACATAGATCATGACGTCATCAAGCTCATTATATACTCCCCCTCACTAATTAGTATTCCCCCCTAAAAAAAAGGGTATTTCGGTCCCTCCTATACTACTCTCCTATCATTTTTTGCCGCATTTGGCGCCTTCTCATTGGCAGCAGGTTTAGTTCCGGAATGACATTGTATTATTCAAGGGGAGATGATTGGCACGATCTTGTTCCGGAACTAATCCTGCTGCCAATGAGAAGGCGCTAAATTCATCATCCAATGATAGGAGGCCCTGAAGGTCCGCCTTTGATTGATAGAACTCTGAGAATCCTAGTCAGTGTCCCCAGGGTGAAGTTTCAGCAAGAAACAGAGCATCCTATGAGGTCGACCTGCAGCAAGTATAAACAAACTACCATTGAAATATAACCCAAATACAACTTCAAACTTGGTTCGAAAACACGGAAAACTTCACCCTGGGACAAGGGTACGAAAAGCTATGTCTAAACCAAACTGTGTGTGCACTGTGCAATTACAACTAAGGGACTGGTCATAAATTAGAGGGGGAACTCAAGCACATTAAGGCACAGGCAGACCAGACTAAATATCAGTGGATTGAGTATATTTGTGGTTGTAAATAACTTATCGTAAATAAAAGTCTCTTCATAATGTCTCTTGTTTACTGTATTTGGTGGAGGTGGTGAAATTACTTGAAATCCGATGAAACTCTCATAATTCTCGATATGACTTACTTGCGTTGCCATTTGGGTGGATTTTAGGTCCATTCCAGCGGGTTTTCCCTTGTTTTCCTTTTCACCTCGATCCCCACTACCATAATACCCACACAAGGTACGCAGCAAGCTCCTCGATCGCCGCTCAAAACATGGATCAGCCAAGAACTTCGAAAATATTCGAAGGCCTCGTGTAACGTAACTTTTGTCCAAACCGAATGTAATTCACTTATGTAGCCCGTTGAAAGGAAAAGAAACGTTTCTAATGGAGAACGATGGTGGTAAGTTATGAGTCTTTATAGAGTGTAGACGTTTTTACACTACATTTTTATTATGAAACTTATGAACGTCTTCACTTTTTATTTAAAAGGATATCAAGAAATTACGAAGTAAAGATGGGAAAAACACTAACACTTGACGAAATCATGGCCGATTTTGAATCGGAAAAGGAAAATATTACTTCAGTTATGAAGCGTGAGAATGTTTCCCGGATTATCCTCGATATATTTGGAAGTGAGGTGTTGGTTAAACAGAGGAGGCAAGGAGGTAAAAAAGTCCGCATATTTTACAATCTTGCCAAGAAAACAAGCGATCAAAGCTGCTGGGTTGGTGAACCTGGATGTTCGTATAAAGGATGGATATTACGATCAAATAACGAGCCAATGCACTTTTCAAAACTGTCCGGGATAACAGTTAACGGACTCGAGTTTGTGTACAATCTGCAGATAAAGGAGGGGCAATATTTTATCGTCAAAGGTTTATCTGGAAACGACATAGAAAGTGTGGATTTGGGTTGCGGCGTTCAAAACGTTTTCAATGTTCCATTCTTGCTTGATTATCTCAATCAATTCCGCTTATGTAGCGGAGTCGACGATCATATCAAGGCCGTAACAATGAATAACAGCAACGACAAGAAATTTATTTCACTAACTATAGACGGTCAACAAAAAATAATTTCCACAGAATGTAAGAATTTTACCACCAAAATGAAACCCACTTGCACCAACTGTATGATGCTGAAAAATGTATTATTAAAAAGAAAACCTGAGCATGAATATAGAAACCTCATGAAGACCAAAAATGATCTACTAAGCAAGGATGGACTGAAACGAAAGCTGTCACTTCTGAAAGTGCAAAGAAGAAAGGCAGAAGACAGAGAAAAATACTGGCGAGAAAAATTCGACAGCGCTTGCATGACAGCTGATGATGAGGATAATTCTGACTTTACAGAAATGCTCAAGAAAATCAACCCAGAAAAGCTTACCGATGATATGGCTCCTACTTAGACAGCAGCAGAAAGCTCTTTCACAAAAAGTGAAAACTGGACACAGGTGGCATCCAAAGTAAGTGCAATAAACTTATAAGGAGGCTAAATATATATATTTAGTATATACCAGCTCGGCAACCTCCTAAGAACGACCAATTTGATTGGTTTAGAGTCTCGGAATCTGAGACATTATTTACCTCCGAAACAGTAGATATTGTGTTGGCAAGCAAATTTCATGTAGAGGCGAAGAAATGTCAGTCAACAAAACTAAAGAAGCAACAAATTAGATTTCTTTGTCTCAAAATCGGTCTCTCTGGATTTAATATGTCTCACGAATCGTCTGAGCATTGTTTGTGAAAAACACGCTTGCACTGTGAAACCCGAGTTGAAAAACTTTAGCTGGCAAAGCATGAATGAAAATTCTTTTTAGGCATGTACTTTCCCTTTATTTTATTTATTTGACAAAAATCAAAATTATAATCTACAATATGTCGAGAAAATACAGTCGAAAGAGCTAATTTTCAAAGTACCTGAGGATGGTTTGTGTCTTGCAACGACTGATCGCCAGCTTTCTTGTAGTTTTTTTTTGCGAGCGAACTGTCCGCCACAAAGGAGACTTCTGTTAGTAGTTAGTTATCCTTCTTCTTGCCTGATGATAACCCCATAAAGCCTTTTCATAAGGTTTCGTGTAGTTGTTTTAACCTGCTAAATCGTTTTTCCCTCAAATATCCAGTGTTTACGGTGTTTGCTCACTCGATTTTTCCAGCAAACTATTATTACTTACTTGTGCAACGAGTGGCTGCCGACAAATAATTTTCATCTCGGAAACTTTTGGCGAATTGCTTACAAATGCTCTCCAATTTGCAGCTATATTCCTTCTTGAATTGAAATGATGCAATATATTGCTCGCTACATGTCCAAATTTGTTGAAAATCCCTTGAATTGTCCACTTTTTTCCGCAGCTTTTCGAAGTAAATGCTTGCAAACTTTCTAGAGCTGTCAAAATCGACCAAAAACGTGCTTATGCAAATCACCTATAAAGTTTGCGTGAGTTTTGTCACGCACGCAGTTTTAAAACGCTAACACAACTTTTCTTATCGTTTTCCGACTGAAAATTCGGCAGGTTGCCTTGCTGGTATATACTAAAACACTTATTCTATTTCAATTTCGGTGGATAGTGGCTTTAGGAATATTTACCTCGAGCCTGCGGCTCTCGGTAAATATTCTGCCACTATCCACCTCAATTGAAATAGAATAAGTGCTAAATATACACTTTTTTTGCAAAAACATTGATACCCTAGATATATATGTGTCTTTTGTCTTCTGAAACAATGGAGAACAACGGATGTATATATGTATTTCTTGGGACAATGTTTTTGCAAAAAGGAATCCATAACCCAACACATAAAGAATCGAATATTGTAGGGGGCAGGGTCTGATTTACTGCATTCCATTGCAGGGTGTGTGTTTGTTATTGCAGTGCTTTACGTTGAGCTCCCATATTTCTCATATCAGTTTTTGCTTTAGGATAATAAGACTATTTCTTGACATATATTCGACATCACCAAAGGCATATGATACACTCAAGGGCCATCTCATCCTGCCAAGCAAGAGATTAATCAGGTATGTAAAACATTGTATGAATGTGGCCGGTTAATTAAGTTTAGGAGCACATATGACAGGAATTTTGGAAAACAAATAAAAAAGAGAGGGTACAAGTCATTATGGTTATAAAGTAGTGGATGAAATCATGGGGGGGGGCTGTCAGTGGGCGGGGGGTTACGTTTGGAAAAGGGGGGAGTTTGAAGGGTATTGCATAGGGGTCATCAAACTTGGTTCTCATATTTCTCGTAAAAACCTTAAGATTAGCCACCCCCTTACTCTGAACTCTGTAGTATATCCTTTGTATTATCCACCCCCCTTCTTAAGGGTCTGCATCCGCCACTAGGTCTACGATGTCTTTTGCTGTTTTCGTTTACAAGGCAATATTTTTTTAACTCCCCCACTGTATCCCAAAGAAAAATGTTTGTCTCTAATTGGTTGTCGTGTTTTGGGGCATGAAGGGCTAGAATGTCAACTCTTCCCATTTTGCTTGGATTCTCAAAATGTTTCACTCCTGTCTCCTGGCAAAATGTTACTGAATTGCCATGTGTTTTACTGTATTTCTCCTGATTTTCTTTCTTTGAATTTTGTCACATATGTCACATATTGTATTTTCGTCCTTTTAAGGAACTTTTTAAAAAAGTTCCTCCCAATTTCTGAAGTCCAAAGGTTGACATCCCTGTTAGTGAGAGTCATTAAAAATACCCCTCCCCATGACATCATAAATGATAACTTCCTTTTCATTTTATCAATCTTAGCTACTTTATGAATCAGAAGTTACCATTTCTCAGTTACTACAAGAACTCAGTAACAACTGAGTCTGGTTGGAAGGCGGAAATCATAGACTGGCGCTATAGAGAGGCAAAGAAGCTTGGGCTGAGTGAAAAAGACAAGTGGGATGGCCTCTTATTTGATGAAATGACAATACAGGTATCAGCAAAGTGCAAAAAAATTTAATCTGACATGATTAAATATTATGAGTACAGGAATTAAAGTGCATGCATTCTATCTAAGCAGGCAAACCAGACATGGATCCAGACCTATTCACACCTGTTTACAGAAACAGGTCACATTTTTTGTTTTGTTTTTAAATTAATATATAGATTTAGCCACTGGCTAAAAGCGGAGCTCCTGGTTGTAAAACTTTCTGTGTTTATATACTATAGGCTTTTTACATGTCTCTTGACATGTATACAACAGTGTTTTCTTCGGTATGTTGCTGCATTGACACAATACAAATACAGGGACGAAAATAAGCATCCTGTCAAGTGAGATAAAAACCTCCATCAGAAAAATTAAGGTATTAATCCCTCCAAATGGAATGATTCAAAAGTGAAATAAAGAGAATAATTTTTCAAGCATAGATGACGTCACATCACGTGACCACTTCATTTCGCTCACCTGGTGACCTTAACACTACCCAAGTTTGGTTGCTTTAGAGTCTTCCCTTCACGAGATATTCATTTTTCAAGCATAGATAACGTCATCGATGACGTCATATCACGTGACACCTTTATTTCGCTCACTTGGTGACCTAGACTACACGACCCAAGTTTGGTCGTTTTTGAGTCTTCCCTTCACGAGATATTAATTTTTCAAGCATAGATGACGTCATCGATGACGTCACATCAGGTGATCACTTTATTTCGCTCATCTGATGATCTAGACTACACTACCAAAATTTGGTTGTTTTAGAGTATTCCCTTCACGAGATATTAACTTTTGAAGCATAGATGACGTCATCGATGACGTCACATCACCTGACCACTTCATTTCGCTCATCTGATGACCTAGACTACACTACCCAAGTTGGGTTGTTTTAGAGTCTTCCCTTCACGAGATATTAATTTTTCAAGCATATATGACGTCATCGATGACGTCACATCACGTGACCACTTCATTTCGCTCATCTGGTGACCTAGACTACACTACCCAAATTTGGTTGTTTTAGAGTCTTCCCTTCACGAGATATTAACTTTTCAATCATTGATGACGTCATCGATGGCGTCACATCACGTGACCGTGGTACAGACCTGTGCGAACGGTAGCGCATGTAACTAGTTTAGAGTTCACATTAGTTTTCATCTACCGGGTGGTCACTTGTTTATTTGATCAAGTCTTGCATAGTCAGTTTTTCTTATAACTATGGTGTTGCCAAAGGGAAAAAGTGGGAAAAAGTCAACAAGTTCGGCGAGTGAGAAATCCGAATAAGGGCCAGAGTCACTGGGGCAGCAAAGATCCTTTAAATTAATCCGACCGTACTGGTAGTTGATGATAAGATAGATGAGGATTAATCTCTTGACATTTCAAATGCGTTTACTATAACCAAACCAAACCCAAAATTTGGACATGAGGCAGAAAATCAAGAAAACTATTTTAAGTCGTTTTTTAGTCGTGCCAAAAGTAACTTAATGTATTGACTGCAATTTTTTGTAGCTTTATAAGTCTTTTGCAGGCCTGTAACTAATCGGCAGTCTCAAGTTCGCTTGCATCAAGATAAAATCTTATCTGCAATTAATATCCCCAAAAGATCTGCAGCAGATATGCAGAAAAGATAAGCCGTATCGTTTACACACTAGATTCCTTGATAACCCGCTAAGCGCACGTTCAAACATTTTGGTCTGTAATGTTTCAAACGGCAAACTGCGTTTTGGCTTCCGTCAATAAAACCTTTTATGCATGGTTTCTGAGTTTGAATTGCATGTTACAGTGAAAAATTGTGTTTTGAAGCCTAGCTAGCCTCTACAAGATCACACGATCCACCAAAAGCCCTCCATGAAATCACCAATAGCTGTTCACTCATTTGATTGTAGCCAAACTGTGGTTTGTTATTCTGTTTAGATTCTCACTGAATTATGAAAATTGCAGTAAGTGCAGAGAGGGAGTGTAGCAATCGTAGGCTGTGGTTTGTTATTCCTTTAGAGTTTGCATAATTATGAAAATTTCAGTTAGTGCAGAGAGGGAGTGTAGCAATCGTGGTTGTGGTATTGAAATTACATTTTTTCTGTGTGTGAAATGTATATATTTTGGTCATGGATGCCACATTGGTTTTGTATGAAAGACTAACAGTATCTTCAAAACCTACAATATTAGGTTAGCTCTCCTAAAAACAATGCCAACAAAGGCAGAGCTTGATAGATTAATGTAGATTCATGTAGGTTGATGTCCCAGCTGTTTGCAGTTTGTCCCAGCTGTTTACGGATTCAGAAAAAAATTTCGACCTATTTGCAGGCGGCTTTTTTGCAAATACCAGAGTACTTTTTAAGTAAAGACGAAAATAATAATAGCGGGGCTCCAGCGCGGGCCGAAGGCCCGCGCAAGCGGAGCACCATACCTAAGGAAAAAACGTATACTATCGAGTTGATTTTTGAACGTCACGGGCATAATGGATCATTTTGATGACGTCATTGATGGCGCGAGGGAACGTGACTTTGGTGTAGAGTTCCTCTGATGGTCTTTGAAAGTTTGTCCAAGTTTGGCTTCTATAGAAGCTTCCCTTCGGGAGATATGATTTTTTCTTTATTTTTCTGGTATTAAACCTATAGCGTACGCCGTCCGGTGGTGTCCGTCCGTCCGTCCGTCCGTCCGTGTACACATGGGAACCCTGTGGTATGCAAAGAAAAAAATCATATCTCTTCAAGGGAACATGCTAAGACCACCATACTTGGGATATTTTGTCTATGTCACAAGGGGAGGTCTGTGAATTTGGAATTTGTTTTTCCAAAAAATCTGTGATCAGGTGCCTGATACAAGTGCGAACGCCACTACCAATTTTTGTCAAATATTTTGGCGTTCCACCAAAGTCCAAAGAAGCCGTTTACAAATTTCGTAGAGCCCCCAAATTTATTGAGGTGCAAAAATCCTTCTTACTCTGACAGCTAGCGGAAATACATCATTCGCAGTTATCAAATTTGACGAGCGAGACCCACAGAGGTCGAATATAAAAGAAGTTGTACTCAAGTTCTCTGAAGCAGTTCAGACCTCGTACTTCTTTATCTGAAAATATTATTTCCCAAGAGGCGGTTTCCCAGCACACAATTATTAGGGATCACGTAATCTTTCCTGTGATACATCAATCGAGTACAAACACGGGTGAATTTTAACTATTTCTAGCCGAAGATAACAACAATGTTAGCGTGTCAAAAGAAGAAGAAAGAGGAGAAAAACGCAAAACAGCGCTAACTTCGTGGCAACTTTGGGTTGTAGATTGATCCAGTCATACACAAGTTGTAATTCACACTGATTGGCGTTACGTTACGGATAATTGTCGGCTGCAGTGCGAATACGCGCACCAAATCTTGTCTCTACAAAATTTAGTGACGACAAATTTTGCAAATGAACAAACCGGCTTCTTGACACAAGTGCGAACGGGACCTAAAGTAAACCACAAATTATTTAACCTATGTTAATAAAAGCAACAAATATTTAACAACTCAGCTCCTCAAGCTGTCACTCAAACCGTTCTATTTCAAAGACCACAGGCGCCCGAGGGAAATTAATTTTGAGATAAGACCTCAAAACATGACCTGAATACGCAAGGATAAACTTTTAGCATGACTAAAAACGGCTTCAAAATTATTTACTTCACTTTTGCCTCTCATATCCACATATAGTTTCCGTTTGGCTAGGAAGAGCATTCGAAATTTCAAAGATTACCCATCTTTCTTATATCAACTATGAAGTGATTAATTACAACCTGGCATGAACATGCAACGATAAACAGAGAATAATATCCTGTGCTGCGGAATGTGTTCCGTTCTTTAATAGAAATTTAATGAGCCCAAATATGTTTAGAGACAGCACAAAGTCACCTATAGAGCTTCAGAACTACCAAACAAACTAGATAATCTCACCTCCGATTTTTATACTGCACATCCCCACTCTCTTCTTTTAGGCACACGCGTCAAAGGTACCTCTTTCAGTTCCTATCCTGAAGAGCAGGATGAATTGCTCCTTAGCTTTAACTTGTTTGTCTCTGCTTGTACAGGGCGAGTTTCCAAGGCATCGCTTAGAGAAATCCGATAAGAGACAAATGCTTCCTTGGCATAGGCATGTTGTGATCTTTTCAACTGACGAGTAAAGGGAGCGCCAAAACTCAAAATCAAGATTGGATTTCAGTATACCCAGACAACCAATCGATTGCGTTCAAATATCAGTTTGCATAGTTTTAGTCACGCCATCAATCCAGGAGCATGCCTCTCACAACGAGTTGTACATATCAGCTATCAACGCTACGTTTTATTTACGCGATCTAAAAATTAGCGACTAGTTTAATGAGCTAATACCTCATTCACTGCAGTCTGTCAGACGTAGAAAATGTAGACCCAAGACACCTTATATGTTGCTGAGTATACGGCGGGCGTGATACGATCCAGAAAGGGAGAACATAGGGCGAAGAAAAACAATGAAATCGCTGGACTCTTCATCATGTGCGTAGATCATTTTTGCGCGACCTTGTCGAATCGTAACTGCGTCGGGCTGGCGCAACGACTTTCAAAACAGAACTGCAGAAGATTATTTTAAGGTCAATCGAAACACCAATTGCAGTCAAACATAACAAGCCAGTCCAATGTTAATCTAATGTCTTCAGAAAAGGTTTGTTGCAGTTTCAATTAGCTTCAAATCTAAAGGTGATGAAGTATGCCATCATAGTTGTGTCGTGCAACTGAGAAATGTCTTCAAAAAAAGACCTTTTCTGGACGTGCGGCAGGTAAACCTGTAGTCAATGAGCGGATATCGAAATACAAATTTCCTGTGATGTCTTCTGGAGGCGGACGGCAGTCTTGCAGACTTGCAATTTTACCCCATTTGGCCTGTACCTCGACTGTGTAGACATAATGAAGACCCGCGTAAGATCTACGAAAGGCCTGACGTTTTCGTACGGGGCAGTAGATATTGGTGGCTGTTATGATGATATACGTAATCTCACTGAAGGTATGGAATTCCGAATTTAGCTTTTTTGCAATTAATTGTGTTTTTGACAGACTAGGCAACATGCCCTTAATTCTTGTTATCATGGCATGCAGTTTCATGCCATGTTTAATTCAAGCTATAATCCTATAAATACAGTGCTCCCACATTGAAATGTGTGATTCTAGAAAAAAAATCATAGTTCCTTCCCCACAGAAGAGATTGGAAAATTCCAGTGGGGTGTGGGGTTCAATTTCCCCATTATTTCACATACAATCACTGTATGTTTCACTCAAAGGGAGCAGTATGGATAACTTTTGGTATCCTGTGAAAAATTTAACAAATTTCCAGTGGTTTTAAGTGGGGTGGGCTCTTTATCACGCTTTGCATTGTCATCATGATCACAATGTTGTGGATTCAAGAGCCGAAGGCAAATGAATACACAACACATTTTGACCCCGATGATGGCGTAAAAAGTGGTAAATGAGAGTCCACACCACTCAAAACATCTGGAAATTTGTTTTTTTACCATGACAAAATGTAAAATGTCAATAAGCCTAATTTTGAATAATTGCAGCATTAAGTATGCAATTTTTTAAAGTCAGAGTTTAACTAATTTCTACAGGGAAAAAAGACGTGGAGCTATAGCTTCCAAGGTGATGCAATTTTCTCTAGTCACAGACAGTGGGTTTAAATTTGCATTGGCTCA
The DNA here is from genome assembly GCA_033964015.1 of Scolanthus callimorphus. Lineage (NCBI taxonomy): Eukaryota > Metazoa > Cnidaria > Anthozoa > Actiniaria > Edwardsiidae > Scolanthus > Scolanthus callimorphus. The sequence continues at coordinate 95,759 of CM066916.1, read as the reverse complement.
CTTCCCTGTATCAACCATGCCTGCTGTTATTCTTCTGGAGAAGTTCTGGGAGGGAGTCGACCTATGTGAGAGAGCTGGGTTCAGGTAGCTGCCTGTCCATCTACAATTAAAAAATGGAAAATAGGGTTTTCTATTATCACTGTATTTTATTATAAGCACTGTATTTTCTGGTGTGTACCAGCTGATGGACTGTGTAAGGAAAATCTGTGAACAGGGAATCCTCAGGAAAACAAAATTAGACATGCATTTTTCATCAGTGTGTCCAATCAGCAGTGTGTTTTTTGATACCTGCAGTGGCGGATCCAGGATTTTTTTCATAGAGGGGAGTTGCAGCACTAAGTTGGACTGGTTATGATTAGTGCTTCTCATTGGAATTTATGGAATTGAGAAGCTCTTTCATTTCGGTTCAGAGCTTTGCACGTCCAGTATGTTGTTTAGTTCTATTGTGTATTGTTGTTTATGCAAATTGCGTGCTGTATATAAGTGATTTTGTAAGTGATAATTTCACTCCGCGTTTTGAAGTCTTCAGACTACCAAGTTTAAGTTTAGATGGCTCTTTCTCAAGAGCTGAAAGATTTTCTGAAAGAACAAATCAGCGAGCTAAAAACCTCTATCAAAGAAGAAACTGAACTTGCAATAGAGACTGCTGTCAAGAAAGTGTCAAGAGATTCTCCATATACTTTTAAAAGGGAGGGAAACAAGAAGCAATATCTTCATGAGGTTTCTGTGGAAACTAAAATTGAGGCGGCAGATTCTGCGATTGCTCGTGGCAAATATGCGGATGCTTCTGAAGCCCTTCGGCAAGGTAAGGAAGAGATTGCTGCTCGCAAAAAAGAGATTATTTTGGGAGACAAACATGGCTGGGATTTTGTTGATAATTATCGGCAAGTTGATTTTGCGGATGGCCCAGAAGATGAAAAGCGAATGAAAAAAGCATTAAAAGAGGTTTCTTTTCAACGAGAGAAAAGGAACAAACAGCGTGCTAAGAAGTTTGCTGCAAGGAATGCTCAGTCTCAGGCTAATCGTGTTCTAACTCAAATTCAGCCAGAATTTCCATTGAAAGCTAACTCTTTTTCTTATAATCATTATACATGTAACCATTGTGGAAGAACCGGACATTTCTGGAGGTCGTGCCCTCTTACACTCTTGGCAGCTGGCCAACCTCCACAGTTACAATCCATTCCTGCTCTCCCCGGACCAGCTACAAGTGGCTCGTCAACTCAATCCACTTCCAAGTGATCCCGTTCTACAGGACTTGGTGTTTGATTCCCTACGTCTGGTTGATGATAGTGATCTAGACTTTGCTTGTGTATCAAGAAACTGTGAGTCTGTTCAGGGACGCATTCATTCTAATCGCCAGTGGTGGTTCGATAATTTACAATTATCTCAATTAGTTATAGAAGTTTTGGCTGATGGCTACAAGTTGCCTTTCGCAGTTTTTCCCGATCAGGTCTACATAAAGAATAACAAGAGTGCTCTATCGCACTATCAGTTTGTTTGCGATTCTATTGAAGATTTATTGGCTAAAAATTGTATTTCTGAAGTTTCTGTTATTCCTCATTGTTGTAATCCTCTATCCGTAGTTGAAGGGAAGAAATTACGTTTAGTTATTGATCTAAGTCGTTCTGTTAATCCTTGTTTAGAAAAGTTTAAATTTAAGTATGAAGGTCTACAAACTTTAGTAGATATGTTTAAGTCAGATCTCTATTTTGTAACATTTGATTTAGAATCTGGCTATCATCACATTGATATTCACGAAGATTTTCGCAAATTTCTTGGTTTTGCTTGGACTTTTCCTAATGGTGTCAAACGTTATTTTGTGTTCAAAGTTTTAGCTTTTGGGGTTTCTTCTGCCTGTTATCTGTTTACGAAAATGATGAAACCTCTTGTAAGTAGATGGAGATCTATGGGATATTTTGCTATCATGTATATTGACGATGGAATAATTGGGTGCGTGTCAGAGAAGGCAGCGGAAAGCGCTAGTCAGTTTGTCAGGCGCGATCTTGAGAATGCTGGCCTTAAAGTCAACCAAGCTAAATCGAACTGGAAGCCCAGCAATGCCGTAGAATGGTTAGGCATGATCATAGATGCTGTCAATGAGAGGTTCATGATTCCTCCTAAGAAGATTGACAAAGTTAAGCGTCTAATTAGTGATATTTCGCATAGTTCACGCGTATGTGTTAAGGATCTTGCTAAATTAACGGGTTTTTTGATTTCACTCACTTTAGCTTTGGGTCCTGTTACGCGTTTGTTTACTCGTCAAATCTATGCGTGCATAAATGCTAGACATTTTTGGTCTGATGTAATTGTTATTCCTGAAGGTGTGTTGAATGAGTTAAGTTTCTGGTCCGAGACTCTTAACAAGTGTAATGGATTTTCTATTAGGACCAAAGTGTCGTTTGATGTTGCTATGCATTGTGATGCCAGTCAGTCGGGTTATGGTTCATATTGTGTAATTTCGAGCAATTGTTTTTGTTCGGGTTCTTGGACAGAATTCGAAAGCACCCAAAGTTCGACTTACAGAGAACTTATGGCTATTTTTTATAGTTTGCACAGTTTTGTAAGTCATTTGTGTTACAAGAATGTGAAGATTTTTTCTGACAGTAAATGTGCAGTGCATATTGTTCATCATGGAAGTTCCGTTCCTTTGCTTCAAGATATCGCTGTTAAGATATTTCGTTTTTGTGTATCGAATGAGATTCTTGTAAACGTACAATGGATTCCTCGTGGCGATAATGAAATTGCCGATTATGTAAGTAGAATCGTGGATCCAGATGATTGGATGATTCATCCTGAGATTTATGCCATGTTAAATGCTTTGTGGGGACCATTCGATATTGATCGTATGGCTTATGGTTACAACACTCAGTTACAACGTTTCAATTCGAAATTTTGGTGTCCTTTTGCATGCGCTGTAGATTGTTTTAGTCAGGACTGGCATGGGGTCAACAATTGGGTGTGCCCGCCTCCTTACGTACTGTGTAATGTTTTCAAGCATATGCAATATTGCCATTCTGTCGGCTGTGTAATTGTTCCAAGATGGACAAGTGCCGCATTTTGGCCTGTTCTTGTATCTAGCTCTACTGTTAGTGGTTTTGCTTCATTTGTTAAGGATGTTGTTGAAATCCCGAAACGTCCTGATATGTTTATTCCTGGTCGTGGAATGCTTCAAATTTATAAGGACAAGATTTCAGTTTTTTCCGGTTGTCCAAAATTCAGTGTTCTCGCTCTCAAAGTCGATTTTTCCTGATTTATTTATTTATGTTATTTACTCTCCAGATGTATTTAGTGCAGGCATATGGAAGCAAGTTGAAGGTCTTACTAGTCCAAAGTTAAAGCATTTGGCCGATTCTCTTCCTTTATTTAATCTGCACGCCAAAGCTTCCTCCACAGTGTACAAATATAATTTGGAATGGTCCAAGTGGAAAAAGTGGGAGCTGCTTTATACTGGAAAACATATTTTTCCTGCTTCGTCATTGTTAGTGGCTCTGTATCTTAGAGATAAATTTGAATTGTGTAATTCTGTTTCACCTATCGAGTCTGCTGTTTACGGCATTAAATGGGCGCATGATTTAGCTGGTGTTGATTCGCCCACTAATTGTATCTTAGTTGTTCATACAATAGAAGCTTGTAAAAGATTATTAGGAAAACCTATTTCTAAGAAGTTTCCTCTCGACTCATCTATTGTAAACGCTGTTGTTGATAAGTATAGTATTCATTCCGCTACATTGAAAGGTCTTAGAACATCTTTTATATTTTTGCTTGGTTTTTCAGGGCTTCTTCGATTTAGCGAAATTATAGAGATCCAGAGATCGCACATTAACTTTCATTCAGATCATATGGATGTTTTCATTCCGAAAAGGAAGAATGATCAGCATAAGAAAGGCCTTACTGTTGTTTTTACTAAGACTGGTAATAACGTTTGCCCTTTTTCTGTTACGTCTCGTTTGTTGAATTTGATTCCTAATTTTCCTAAGCAACATTTGATTTGTCGTTTGAATGTTTCTAGGACTAATTCTGATATTATTCCTAAGTTATCTTATTCCAGGGTTCTAGAAATTATCAGAGAAGTTCTGTCAGACTTTGTAGAGGATCCCAAGTCTTACGGTACTCATAGTCTGAGAAGGGGTGGTGTCAATTTTCTGGCTCGTTCTCCTCTCGTTACTGATAGGCAATTAGATCAGAGGGCCGGTTGGAAATCCGGGATGTCTAAACAGAGTTATATTGTCGCTTCCTTAGATGACAAATTGTCTATTGCTCAGAAGTTTTCTAAATTGTAATCATTTTTATGAAACGTTCATTACACTTTGTTGTTCATTCCACCTTTTTTCTTTGTAGTTTTCCTCCGCCGTGTAGTCTGCGCTTCATCTCCAGGCACAGGCATTTTGACACTCCATTTGCTATTTGTTGATTATTGCGCGTGTCGCGTGTCGCGGTGCAGGCGTAGATTAGAAATGAATCCCTACTGAGTCAAATAACTACTAAAATATATCACTCTCATAGGGGGTTGCAACCCCCACAACCCTCCCCTAGATCCGCCCCTGACCTGTGATGAATCATTATGGCTGTCAATTTTTTCTCACTTTTTCTTGCATCATACAGTGTATCAATCAATCAAAACAAAGTGAAATTCTGTTTTAGAATCTACTGGCTATTGTGTGATGGTGGGGAACCTAACCGCTCATTTATGAAGCTACTATTTCCAAGTGGGGTCTGCCCTGCAGACCAGAATTTTGTTGCAACTAATATGCATATGGGAACTGAGCTTGTGGCTATGTCTGATTGCAAGGTATGTTTTATTCTGGGAAAACATAGTTGAACTCAGTCTATAGAAGTCTTAGAATCTATAGAATCTATACAAAATATATTGTCTCCAATTTAACCCCCACTCTTGAATTTTGAAAATAAAAATACAGGTGAAGCAAAATTGTACATGAGAAGGAAGGAGCATTATGCAGCTGCCGCCACCTGTTCTGCACCCCCAATAAACTCACCCACATGCGCCCCAAAACTCAATTGCTTGCTAAGTTCTCTCAGCTACAATTAGCTAGTCATAAACATGGATTATGTAGCACACATTGATTGAAATTATTTGTAATTTTCTATAGCATGTCTTCAAAAAGTTTAGAAACAACCTGGAAAAGAGTACCCTTTCACCTGGAAGTAAAAGGGAGCTTACTGTAAACAACAGCAAGCTTGTTTTTGAACTGTGGAAGGATGCCTATGCATGGGATATGACACACTCTCTACCACTCCATCATAAGTTGACTGATGATCATTTTGAATTGACGCCCAAGTCTCGCATGAGGAACCACTTGGCAGAAGGTGTCTTGAACAAGAAAATGCTGTTCTTAATGACGGTAAGAACCAGGTCCACAAAATCAAGAGGTTTACAAAAATCGATCCACACCATTGAAAAAGCCCCTTAGAATTAGTAAATTTGCAAGGTTTCAGGACAAGATGCATGTGGTAAATCAGCCAACAGCAGACATGAATTTTTGACATTTGTTGTTCCTTCATGTGAATGGGGAGGAGGGAAGGCTGTTTCCCCCTAATTAAATGTTATAAAATATCAGGACTGTTTTCTTTACAATTTTAAATTACCATTCTACAACCTTTGGCTGTGAAACTTAAATATATATATATATATATATAGAATTAGTATATATATATTTATATATATTTTAATGTACATATAAAATTATCAGCTTCTCCAGCATTTCCAGGAAAATAAACATGATTTTATCACAAACTTTCCCCTATAACACTCCCTTTCAAAACCCATCCCATTTGTAAACCCATCCCCTAAAAATGTATGCCATATTACTTACCATTACATCCAGCCCTTCCATATGCAAACTAACTTTCTGTTTGTCCCTGCAACAGGAATACCAGAAATACCTTGTAAGTGAGGGCAAGCAGGGTAAAGCTGATGCTCTGGACGAGCCAATCAGGTTCCTTGGCTACACTAGTGCAATGATTGAACTCTTTGAATCAAAGGATGTCATTACAAGTATGCATGATGTAAGACTTTCCAAGGCAATTGAGTTTATTGGTTATTTGAAGAACTGGAAGGCAAGTGTAGAGAATCCTAAACAGTTCTTGTCGGATAAGCTTTGGGATGATGTGCAGTCAATGGCCATAGGCCTCAGAGAAGCTGTCAGAGTAAAGACCACAAGATTCCCTGGGAGTTCCATTAAGCCTGTTATTGTGAACCAAGATGTTGTGGGCAACATTTTTTGTCAGATCAGGGAATCCAATGGACAGAATAATCATCCAACATAGTTAAGCATAGTTAAGCATGAAGAACAGAAGAGTAAAACATGTCTTAACTTACTGTTGTGGTCATATTCTGACATTTTATCAATAGTAGAATCACTTTTTGTTCCGTGCAAAGTATATACATCCTCTTTGTTTGGTTTATATTTGCCACTAATAAGTTCATGCAGTATAAATGTCACATGTGGTTTCAGCGGCGAAAAGACGCTAACTTAAAATTTGGGATCCCTGTGGAACTGCACTACTAAAATGGCGGAGCTTCCGTAGCTGGATCGATTATTGAAGAAAACGGGGATGCCAACTCATCATTTTTACACCACATTTCCACGGAACATTTAAACAATTTTTAAATATATTAAGTGTATTTCCTCCATTATTTCTTGGAATTTCGTCATAACGTATTTCGCTGATCAGTTTGGGTTATTATCATGGTTTATGTAAGGTTTTCTCCCAAGAATATAAGGCTGGGTTTTAGTATATTAGTTGGAATCCCTGTATTTTCAGTACAGTAGGTGGAAGGAGCAAAACAAAAAAGGGGCAGGCGAGCAACTACAAAATGTTTGCATTTGCTTTGGGACATTAAAGAAAAAAGTGAGTAAAATATTATTAATTATAGCATAATATCTTGTATTGTTATTTTGTGTGCCAGGCTGTAAGAACTTTGGTTGGTCTTGCAGTGACATTGCAGTTTGTAGAGGGATTACTTTGTTATGACAATCCAGGCCATAAGTATTCTGTCCCTTTTTTATTTGATGCCCTAGCTGAACATATAATTTCATGATATTAAAGATTCTTACTGTGGGGATGTGTCGAATCCTTACTCGTAGACCCGCACCAGGAACCTGGACACATTCTAGGTCAGTTCCAGGCAGACGTAATTCCCAGGCAAATGGAATAAAGTTATTCTGCTGGATGGCTTTGGTCAAAAGGCTGACAACATCAGCTTTTCTTGCTTTTCCTGTTGATTGTACACCATACCCTTTTGCAAGAATGGAAAGCTCTTTCATGGTGTATACAGCCATTGCATCATGCTCCCCAAAGTTACAAACCAAATCTTAAAACACTTCAAGTGTGTGGCTCTCTTTCCCTGAGATTTGTCACTGTATATATCATCCAGTTTCACCTTTGATCATGCAAACAATAAGAAATGTCACTGATTGTAAAGCTTCTCTTTTTTCACATCCCAATTCCAACCAAATACATGTAGATTTTTGGAATATGGGGTATGGATTTTTTTTAGTGTATAAAGTAATAATATAAAATAATAATATAAAAATGAAGCAGATAATTTTCACTAAGTATCCTGACTCATGGACAATAGCCTGCAAACATGTACCCAACAGGCTAAACGTTCGGGGTAAATGATATGTGAAAGATTCACTCAGTGCGATCTATATTAAAAGGCCTCTTTTTTTCTATCGATTTTATATTTACCTTTGATTCTTTTCCTGTCTTTTTTTTATTCCTAGCCATCACCTGTGTCCTGTGGGCTGTTGTCTTCTTTAAATGCCATTGTTTACGGAAATCCTTAAGAAACTGATTGGTGCCAGCATTAACATAACGCTTGATTACCCGGTTGTAGATATCCTGTACAGTTGTTGCCTATCGATATATTATATAATATAGAAGATTAATGAAAGAAAGAAAAAAGATTTTAAAAACTCAATTACAATTCAAATTGCAATATACAATTAAAATGTTTTAAACCCACCTGAAACCTGGAACCATCAAAAAGTCCATTCCACTTTTCTCTAAGGGTTTCTGAGCCGAGTAACTCCTTTTCTGTTTCATGTACCAGGTTATCCTTATGCTGGTTGAACATAGTGGCACTCAGACAAGAAAGTCTTTTCTGTTCTAGTGCAACAGCAAAGTTGAAGTAGTCATCAGTAACATGAATCAGACCATGCATTCGATACTGTGCAGCTTCTGTGACAACCAGCGTTTCTGTATGCATGGAAGTGGCACTCAGTATCTCATAAGGTATTACTATGGTTTGCTCAATAGCATGAACAATCTCTAGTTCTTCATCTACCTTTTCCTTTGTCTGTTCATGCTTGGTGCTGAGATTGTCCTTTACATACTTCCTTGATGCTTTCAGGACTTTTCCAATGGCCCATGCTCCAACATATCTGACCTTCCCAAGACCACTAGGGTCCATTTCAGAAACTTGAAATGTTGTAGCTTGATCCTGGTCATCTTGTTGTGTTTCAGTACTAATGCAATGGAGGAGGCAATTTCTAACTGAAGAAATAATATCAAATCCTATGCTCTTCTCAACTGGCGTGCACTCGTGTTGTTCCTCTGACGGCTTATAAAAGCATTTCCACAGCCACCCTTGAAGTGCTTTGAATGATTCAAGTCTTGTTGCTGCCTTAAATAGGTCTTTCATATCACTGGTTTGGAACTTGATCTGGGATGATTTTTTTATATTTTTCTCAAGTACCCCATAGACCTTGAGCCACACAATTCTAACAAGCACTTCAAATTTCTCTACATCTTCGATGGCATCATCTATTTTCTTGTTTTTTTTCTGTCCCATGGCTGCCCTCAACTCCTGTTTCGTACCATTTCATGTTGGCCAACATAGTTTTACAATCAAAGTCAGGTGGTGGCATGCTCAATATGTCTTCATTGTTGCTCATTGTGTCCAACACTTCCTGGATAGTTAATGGCTGAGCTTCAGTAGCTGGCTCAAAGCAATCATTGTCAATCTGTAAGAGCTCATCATCGGCAATCTCCTCCTGCTGAATCAGTGGACCATGCAATGCACTATAATGGGCATCTGGTACTTCTGGGACATTCTGGAAACATACGACAGTTCTCAAAGGGTTGATTCTGTAGCCCTGTCTCTATAATTTGAACATCTGTCTCTCTTGGACACAGATGCTTTGGGGAAAAATCAACAAGTTTTACATCTGCACTGCTCTTAGCTCTGGATAAAGCAGTGTATATCAGCCCATCAGTAAACTCCCATCTCGAGTGAATTACAACTTTACTCAAGGTCAGCCCTTGGGACTTGTGAACAGAGGATGCCCAGTTTAATCGAAGTGCCATCTGCCACCTTGAGCCAATGGACCTACCCTCATTATCATTATTATGCCACATCACTCTATGTACCACATAGTCAGCTCCTTCAACAATTATAACTGCACTGTCCTCATCTAGCTTCCTTGAAAATGTCCCTCGAGTGCCATTATGTAATTTCTTGTTGATGTTAAAAATGCGCATAACTGGGGCACCAGGTTTGAAACTTGATTCCTTGTCAGCAGGGCAATTTAATCCAGCCAAGTTCCCTTTATCGGTAGAGAAAAAGGTACATTCATCGCCTGGTAGTTCATCTAGTCGCTTCCTGTTATGGGCATTCACGTGCAGGTTGTCAAAATATAGATGCACAGCCTCATCTGAAGGATCGAATAGGTCTTGACAGAGATCCTTTAGCGAACAAAGCGTCTCGTTGTCACATTTCCCCAGGCGTACATCCTCCAAGGCATCAAGAAACCTTCGCTCATCGGGGTTTTGACGGAAAACATTTGACGGAGAGACGGTGTGCGGGATTAAAAACTGGTAGCGTGTGGATGAGAGAACAAGGGCGCCACTGTCAAATCTATCCCGTACCGGCTTTAGCTGTAAAAAGTCCCCGACCAGAATCGTTTGTATTCCGCCAAAGGGAAGCTTGCTTTCTCTTATAGAAGACGCTATCGCGTGGAACAGTTCGATTATGCGGGCTGAGCCCATGGAAACCTCGTCCCAAATGACGCAATCAGTTGCTGTTATCCTTCGTCTTACTTCTTCATTTTGAAGAGACTTTTGGAGAAGTATATTGAATGGGGCCTTAGCGGCCCCAATCCCAAGGAACGAATGCACTGTTGTCGGCGCTACCCTGAAAACCGTTGTCTTCGTAAACTTCTGTGGCAATTCCAGTGCTGCAAATCAGCTGCACTCGTTCGGGTTTATTTGAGCATATTTGGCTGACGGTAAATGACTTCCCTGTGCCCGCTTTTCCTACAATACAAAAACTGTGGCCTTCTAGAGATTGATGCAAACACTCAGCTTGTTCGTCCGTAAGAACACGTTCCATGCCGACTACAAGATCGAGAAAGAAAGCAAAGAATTGTGTATCGGTTTATGTTTTATTGGGTATCACTTATGTGAGAGAAATAACAGTGTTTCCGGTTCTGGCGAACAAAGCCTTTGGCTTTTGATATACCGCGCGTGTTGTGATATTTTCTGTAACAGAACTAAGAGTTCGCTCGGTGAATGAAATACACAAGCGAGGAATTTTACGGCTGTTTTATTGGATTTTTCTAAGTTTAAATAATATAACACTTACTTAACTATCAACTTGTAAATTAGTCCTTAAAAAACCATGTCGATGGATGGTAAATAGTATTGTATTGTATCAGCTTCGTTTTTCCCGGGAAAAACCTCTCTGTAAATTTGATTGGTTGTAATTCACTTCCGTTGTTGCGATTGTTTTGGCGGAAGTGAGCGGTCGGGTTGGCGATTGCCATGGTTTTGCGTGCATCCGCTGTTCATATATTTCTAACGACTGTTTCCGGTTTGAATAAACTTTGAAGTATTCGCAGGACCGCTTACAAGTAAAACTGAAGCTGGATCCAATAAAGGACCTATCAACCAGTAGATATGTAAGAAAGAATAAAAACTTGAATGGTTGATTAACAGCTTATAATTTTCATAAGCTGTTAATCAACCATTCAAGTTTTTATTGTTTCCGGTTTGGTTCGATTCCGGATCATACGAGAAACTCTGGAGGCTGGAATTCTTTGCCAGAATTTATTACCTGTTACCGAACCCGAAAAGCTGAAACTGCTTCCAGTTGTTGCTGAACCTTTCTTCGATGGCCAACCGAAGTTTGAAATTGGAACGAGCAGAGTTTCGGTGTGAAACTTGGCGAAGTTCGTGGCTGATCCATGTTTTGAGCGGCGATCGAGGAGCTTGCTGCGTACCTTGTGTGGGTATTATGGGAGTGTAGGTTTTGGTCGAGGGTCGAGTGTCGAGGGTCGAGTGTCGAGGGTAAGACGTCGAGGGTCGAGGGTCGAGGGTAAAATGTCGAGGGTCGAGGGTAAAATGTCGAGGGTCGAGGGTAAAATGTCGAGGGTCCAGTTTTTTTCTTGTTCTAAGGGTCGATTTCTTTTTTAAATGCAAATTCTCGGTTTTCCCCGCTTTATTCGCTCACATGCCCGCATGTTGGTGAAAGCGTTCTTGCAGATGTTTCTTCAGACTTGCCGCTACAAGTTTTCTTATCGCAGACATTTGTCAATCAAATCTTTTGCTTCGCTAATTAGACTGCACGTGAAGACAGTGAAGGGAAGCAAAATATTCTGTTTAACCGTGGAAATCTCTAAAGTTAAACAGCAAAATTCGAAGCAAGCTTGCCGAGTCCGAGTATTTTGGGCAAGAAAAGATTTTAATGTTTTGCTTTTATTCAATCTTCGAGAAAACCTATTTCTAGCGCTCACTTCACTAGAGTGCTTCGTGAAAGATCGCAAATGATATTCGACCTAACTTCATTTCGCTTCTTTTATTGTGCTACCTATCCCTGAGTCTCCTAAAGTTAGCTGTAGTATAATGAGTAGCATCAGGGACGTCCCTGGTAGCATGGAAGCAAAACTAGTAAGTGCTGGGTATAAAATCACGTCGGCGATTGCTTTTTCTGCGCTGGCAGCATATCGCAATGGTACTACCATCACTCCAGTTCATTGCCAGTTGAAGAACGCCGTGTTCAAAATCTTCGAAAAACACCAGTTCGATGAACGTAGAGTGGACTTCCTTTGGTTTGATATTATCGCAGACCAAAATATTTTATTGTTGTTCTCATTTGTGTTCTCCTGTTTGAGCAAGATCCGCGTGCTTACACGCTCGGTACGCTCTGTCGAGGAAACCTTTCTGAGAACTCCTGGCGAAAAAGCACAACAAATCTGCCACAGTTTTAGGGAATTTGATTTTGAAAAAGATTGCCTGGAGTTTTCGGAAAACTTTTTGTTTTATCCCGCTCCGCGAAGGTCGAAAAAGGTGGTAAAATTCTCAGCACAACTGTGTCGGAGTCTATCCACGTATCAGTCAGGAAAACCAAAATTTGCATTCTATAAAAAATATTTCAACATCACGGGAAAAAATTATTTCATTTATTTGCAGAAAAAAAATTGGACCCTCGACATTTTACCCTCGACCCTCGACATTTTACCCTCGACCCTCGACATTTTACCCTCGACCCTCGACGTCTTACCCTCGACACTCGACCCTCGACCAAAACCTACACTCGTATTATGGTAGTGGGGATCGAGGTGAAAAGGAAAACAAGGGAAAACCCGCTGGAATGGACCTAAAACCCACCCAAATGGCAACGCAAGTAAGTCATATCGAGAATTATGAGAGTTTCATCGGATTTCAAGTAATTTCACCACCTCCACCAAATACAGTAAACAAAAGACATTATGAAGAGACTTTTATTTACGATATTTACAACCACAAATATAATCAATCCACTGATATTTAGTCTGGTATGCCTGTGGTTGATGTTTCCATGACAACCAAATTAAAGGGACGTTCACCATATTTGTCCTTGTTTGGGACATGACTTAAAACATTCTAAGTAAAACATTCACAATACTGTAGTCAATAACAAAAATTATATGAAAGCAAATTTCCTCTTTCTAAGCTGTGGGATCAAAAGCCCAAACACAGGCACATTCCTGAGAATTTCAGGGGTGAGGGGCTAAATTCACCTCTTATTTCCAAAATAATAGGCTTGCTTTTTACCGTACAAAGTCAAATTATATAACATCTTACCTGCTTGGCAGGGTAACACCTCAGCTATGCTCTCTGCCACACCCTGTTGTATTCTACTTCCGGTTTCTTAAGACACTTCTAAACCAACAGAAAACAGTTCAAATGCGTATGCATTCCCAACAAAAATGCCTATTTGAGCAAAATCTTTAATTGTTTCATGATAAAAAAAAATCGAAAGGGGTTCAGCGTTGTCTTTACCACTTTTTACGTCATCATCGTCGTAAAAATTTGTTGCTGACTTGACACTCGCCTGCTGCTTGTGCATCCACAACATTTTGATGACGATGATGATGTAAAGCATGGTAAAATAAGAATCCAGACAACGCTGAACCTCTTTCCATTTGTTAGATGCCTGCAGTGACAGAATTAGAAAATTCCAGCAGATAAGGGCTCAATCACCACTTACATGTTTTCCCCCGAATAATAGGCTTCCCTTACAAAACAGAAATATATTTTGCATACATATGTCAAATATATTTCAAAAGATATGTCACATATATGACCGCATATATGTCAAATATATGCGAAATTTATATGTGACATATATGTAAAAGATATGTCACATATCGGAATTTGGCCCAATTTTGGCACATAGGTTAAATATGTTTCACATATTGTGTATATGGCACATATACTTGGAATATATGTTTTATATATATGTGTGTTTTTTTCGCAGTCACTTCCAACAAAGTGCTCGATACCGGTGGCAGAGCTTTAGTACAAGCGGTTAGGAAAAATCAAAACATACAGGCTGGGTGGTTCAACAGGCCTGTTTCGTAAGGTTCTGGGAACCTCACTCATCAGGAGTGTTTTATTCGTATCCTATGGCAGTATTTTAACACTTTTGTTTGTTTAGCCATTGCGCTGTAGCGCCTTTGCCCTGTGCCGACATGAGTTCGTTACGCTTATTTAGGGAGCATGTTTTATATATATCTAGTAAATCAATTCCCTGTGTCTTCTTGGTAAGCTTCGAGGGTGAATCGGAACTGCATGCTCTTCCCTTAAGCAACGTGATTTGCGTATATATTGAGCATCAGAGTTACACTCTAAACCCCTCATTCAAGGAAAATATAAAATAAAGCTTTTAAACATGTTTAGAATAGAAATTACACTACAGAGGCCAAGGAAATTATTGAAGAGCAATGGCGATACCATTTAACTACTTTTTATCTGTATCATTAAAATTATTAAACAATAAATACTTTTATACACGTTTTTACGAGGCTGAAAGCCAAATGTTGAATTAACGCGACACTTTTAAAAAAGTTGCTTGTCGTCGTCTCCTGTGCCTTATAAAGCCATTGAATCCCGCTACTTGCTGTTAAAAAGTATAGTATGCTGAGAAAAAAAACTACACCGCAGTCTGTCTGGCAGTCTGTGTAAGAAAGATTTATATAAAACCTGCACAACAACCAGTGATTGGGCAACTTTTGACTTGGAAAATATCTTTCGAGCGAATAAAAAGCTATGGATATTTGCTATGTTTTTGTACGGTTTTGTAATAATCCGAGCAACGCAGCCATTTCAGTTTTCTTTTAATAGGTGAACCTGTCGAAAATCACTTTGTAAAAATGTAATGTAAAAAATCCAATTAGTTCCCGATTGTTTATTGTCACACCACTAAAACCCAGAACATAGCCGCGACATGTAGTTGCGTGTTATTCCAAGGACGTTCTTTTATCAAACATAATAAAAGAAAACACTAGTTTCTAGGCATATAGAGTATCATGAGCTGATGATTAGTTCTCAGAGGTTTACAGCTAAAACTTTCTATAAACCGGAAACGCATGATATGGCAGTTTTCTTTCCTTGGAGCTGTGAAGTGTCCAAATCAGCTACAGCGCGCATTTAATTATAAACTGATGCGCGGAAATCGCGGTAGCAGAAACCATACAAATGTAGCCTTTATCAATCGAATATGGCAAACCCTTACTACCCATTTTTGAGGGGGATATTCAACACAGTTGAAAGGTAAGAAAGTAAGTTCATTTAAATGATCGAATTTGCGAGCGTAAGTAATATAAGCTCATGCGGAACGCGAGTTCAAATAACACCGTAGCGAGTTTATCGACAACAATATAGTGTACTCTTATACCCAATAAACATGACAAAAGGCAACTAATTTTCTAAGTACTAATGTTAGAAGTAAACTTAATTGGACAAAAGGCCGGTTTAAAGTAGGTTAACAATGGTTTGCTTCAGTTCATTGACTACTAGTAACAGAGCCGCCGGTTCGAGAGAGCCGCCGGTAATATACGCAGATCGTGCAGGAAGGGATACGATCAATACAATGCTTGAAATGAGGTGAATAAAACAGTCTTACTTGTAAATGAACTGCATTTTAAAGATTATGTTTTTTTTTTCTTGCAATATTACGGCCCATAGTGCAACTCGTGCAACTTCTAGTGGTAGTTTATCCCGGCACAACAATTAAAGACACGTTACACATAGCCCCGCGCTGTTACTCACCTCAACAATGAAGTAATACCTTGCTCTTCATCGGTCCCTTACAAAACAGAAATATATTTTGCATACATATGTCAAATATATTTCAAAAGATATGTCACATATATGACCGCATATATGTCAAATATATGCGAAATTTATATGTGACATATATGTAAAAGATATGTCACATATCGGAATTTGGCCCAATTTTGGCACATAGGTTAAATATGTTTCACATATTGTGTATATGGCACATATACTTGGAATATATGTTTATATATATGTGTGTTTTTTTCGCAGTCACTTCCAACAAAGTGCTCGATACCGGTGGCAGAGCTTTAGTACAAGCGGTTAGGAAAAATCAAAACATACAGGCTGGGTGGTTCAACAGGCCTGTTTCGTAAGGTTCTGGGAACCTCACTCATCAGGAGTGTTTTATTCGTATCCTATGGCAGTATTTTAACACTTTTGTTTGTTTAGCCATTGCGCTGTAGCGCCTTTGCCCTGTGCCGACATGAGTTCGTTACGCTTATTTAGGGAGCATGTTTTATATATATCTAGTAAATCAATTCCCTGTGTCTTCTTGGTAAGCTTCGAGGGTGAATCGGAACTGCATGCTCTTCCCTTAAGCAACGTGATTTGCGTATATATTGAGCATCAGAGTTACACTCTAAACCCCTCATTCAAGGAAAATATAAAATAAAGCTTTTAAACATGTTTAGAATAGAAATTACACTACAGAGGCCAAGGAAATTATTGAAGAGCAATGGCGATACCATTTAACTACTTTTTATCTGTATCATTAAAATTATTAAACAATAAATACTTTTATACACGTTTTTACGAGGCTGAAAGCCAAATGTTGAATTAACGCGACACTTTTAAAAAGTTGCTTGTCGTCGTCTCCTGTGCCTTATAAAGCCATTGAATCCCGCTACTTGCTGTTAAAAAAGTATAGTATGCTGAGAAAAAAAACTACACCGCAGTCTGTCTGGCAGTCTGTGTAAGAAAGATTTATATAAAACCTGCACAACAACCAGTGATTGGGCAACTTTTGACTTGGAAAATATCTTTCGAGCGAATAAAAAGCTATGGATATTTGCTATGTTTTTGTACGGTTTTGTAATAATCCGAGCAACGCAGCCATTTCAGTTTTCTTTTAATAGGTGAACCTGTCGAAAATCACTTTGTAAAAATGTAATGTAAAAAATCCAATTAGTTCCCGATTGTTTATTGTCACACCACTAAAACCCAGAACATAGCCGCGACATGTAGTTGCGTGTTATTCCAAGGACGTTCTTTTATCAAACATAATAAAAGAAAACACTAGTTTCTAGGCATATAGAGTATCATGAGCTGATGATTAGTTCTCAGAGGTTTACAGCTAAAACTTTCTATAAACCGGAAACGCATGATATGGCAGTTTTCTTTCCTTGGAGCTGTGAAGTGTCCAAATCAGCTACAGCGCGCATTTAATTATAAACTGATGCGCGGAAATCGCGGTAGCAGAAACCATACAAATGTAGCCTTTATCAATCGAATATGGCAAACCCTTACTACCCATTTTTGAGGGGGATATTCAACACAGTTGAAAGGTAAGAAAGTAAGTTCATTTAAATGATCGAATTTGCGAGCGTAAGTAATATAAGCTCATGCGGAACGCGAGTTCAAATAACACCGTAGCGAGTTTATCGACAACAATATAGTGTACTCTTATACCCAATAAACATGACAAAAGGCAACTAATTTTCTAAGTACTAATGTTAGAAGTAAACTTAATTGGACAAAAGGCCGGTTTAAAGTAGGTTAACAATGGTTTGCTTCAGTTCATTGACTACTAGTAACAGAGCCGCCGGTTCGAGAGAGCCGCCGGTAATATACGCAGATCGTGCAGGAAGGGATACGATCAATACAATGCTTGAAATGAGGTGAATAAAACAGTCTTACTTGTAAATGAACTGCATTTTAAAGATTATGTTTTTTTTTCTTGCAATATTACGGCCCATAGTGCAACTCGTGCAACTTCTAGTGGTAGTTTATCCCGGCACAACAATTAAAGACACGTTACACATAGCCCCGCGCTGTTACTCACCTCAACAATGAAGTAATACCTTGCTCTTCATCGGTAGTACCCTCAAGAAAACGCCAGAAAACAATTATGTACTAGGACGATGATCAACTGAGTGTTTCAGGGCATCAAATTTGCCAGAAATAATGCCGTATTCAAGAGAGCTCCAACAACCATGATTCCGTGTATAACGTTTAAACGAAATAAGAGCCACGAGCGTTAACGAATTTAATTGAATGCGCCTTTTATGGAGCCAATCAGATGCGAGATGGAGTCGGCCCAGGTTCCGCTCGAGCATATCATTCTTATCGTGTATTTTAGTTTGTTATTAGTTTATTGCAACGCGGCGCAAGATTCTAGTAGATTCTAGTTTTTTAAAAAGTCACAAAATGAAAATTATTTTTAAATAACGGCATGAAAAAGAAATGGTTTCGAGAAATAATCATCACAATATAATCATCTGTCCACACTGGTGCCATTGACCGCCGTACTTCTTAGGGGTTAAAACCGGCGCTTTGCAATTTCATATTTTTTTTAATAAATCGACAAAATATGTGCGATTATATCAGATAATACGCCAGAATGAAATGCTACCTTATCAAATAGAAGTAGTTTCAAGAAAAAATTGAGAAGCAGTTTGTTCATTTTTCTTTTTCTTGAAAAAAAAAAACGCATTAGTATTTTCACATAATCATCTGTTCACGTTGAAATTTTAAAACTTCTCTTTTTTTGTTTATGCTTATAGAAATCTGCCTACATCTGACATATATGTTTTCTATAAGTGACATATATATGCCCCCATTATAAATCTTGCCCTACCTTTTGCATATATGCTTCATATATGTGGCCCAATGTAAGTGGAATATATGTCAGTAGCAAAATATATGTAGCATATATGTGACATATAACAGAATATATGAGGAATATATGCAAAATATATTTCTGTTTTGTAAGGGGTAGTACCCTCAAGAAAACGCCAGAAAACAATTATGTACTAGGACGATGATCAACTGAGTGTTTCAGGGCATCAAATTTGCCAGAAATAATGCCGTATTCAAGAGAGCTCCAACAACCATGATTCCGTGTATAACGTTTAAACGAAATAAGAGCCACGAGCGTTAACGAATTTAATTGAATGCGCCTTTTATGGAGCCAATCAGATGCGAGATGGAGTCGGCCCAGGTTCCGCTCGAGCATATCATTCTTATCGTGTATTTTAGTTTGTTATTAGTTTATTGCAACGCGGCGCAAGATTCTAGTAGATTCTAGTTTTTTAAAAAGTCACAAAATGAAAATTATTTTTAAATAACGGCATGAAAAAGAAATGGTTTCGAGAAATAATCATCACAATATAATCATCTGTCCACACTGGTGCCATTGACCGCCGTACTTCTTAGGGGTTAAAACCGGCGCTTTGCAATTTCATATTTTTTTTAATAAATCGACAAAATATGTGCGATTATATCAGATAATACGCCAGAATGAAATGCTACCTTATCAAATAGAAGTAGTTTCAAGAAAAAATTTGAGAAGCAGTTTGTTCATTTTCTTTTTCTTGAAAAAAAAAAACGCATTAGTATTTTCACATAATCATCTGTTCACGTTGAAATTTTAAAACTTCTCTTTTTTTGTTTATGCTTATAGAAATCTGCCTACATCTGACATATATGTTTTCTATAAGTGACATATATATGCCCCCATTATAAATCTTGCCCTACCTTTTGCATATATGCTTCATATATGTGGCCCAATGTAAGTGGAATATATGTCAGTAGCAAAATATATGTAGCATATATGTGACATATAACAGAATATATGAGGAATATATGCAAATATATTTCTGTTTTGTAAGGGTTGCTTTTTACTGTTCAAAGTAAAATAATATATAGATTTAGGCACTGCCTAAAAGTGGAGCTCCCAATCACCAATCCCACTGATATTAATAATGGGTATTTCCAGAAAATATATGTGCCCCGGGGATGGGCAGCACTAGTTGTTGACGCCCGTGCATCCAGTATTTCCAAAATGTGTTACCCCATGCATACAGAATGTGTTACCCCCATGCATATAGAATGCCAGAGAGGTTAAACTAGCTTACAGCTTTGAACCCCCCCCCCCCCCCCCCCCTCCCCAGTTGGTACTAAGTTCTCAGGTTTGTTTGAGTCACCCGATTACAATTGGAGGCTCTAACCATGTAGGAATTATATTATTTAGGCTGCTATGTTGGGGGTGGCAAGCTGGTAGGCCGAAAAGTCCAGTGTTCAAAATACATAATTCCATTTTGATGGAGCAATTTTGTAGGGGGTCTGAAATTTTGTAAAAAATAATATTATGCACAAAGTGTAATGAGCCGGAAAAATTAGGAACTTTACAAAGTTCTTGTAAAGGTGGACAAAACAAATAAATTCAGTGTTACTTGATTATTGTGCAAGGGACTGTATACTGTAACCTCTTCAATGGGTTGTGGGGGCATTCTTCCCAAGAGAAATTGTTGACATTTCAATTTTACAATATGACTGGAAATGTAACAGAACTTATAACAAGTTAGTTGCATCCTCCTCATTCGTCGGAAAAATGTGTGTGTCCCCTAAGAATTTCACCTGCCCACCCCATATATAATGGAATGTAGCCTTAGATGCTAGTTTGTACAGCAGATCCAAGTCAGGCAATAGTGAAGATGGTAAAATTGTTATCTAAAGCATTGAAAATTATGTCAAACACAAATGAAAACCAATATACCACTAACAGTGAAAAGACACATTTTTCAATCTCCATGGGTTATGCCTAGACTTCCTCAAAGTCCTTCAATTTTTTGCTTGCTTGTATCCTGTGAGAGGTTGACTTTGAGCAAGTCTAGGGTTTGCCTGATAAACACATAGGGGTAAATTTTAGACTGAAGTATACCATTTGGCAAAGCATGGAATATGTAAGATTTTACTACTTTGAGTAACTTTGTAATTCTCAATGTGTGTTCTTAGTTAAAAATTATCAAAGAGAAATGGAAACCTTCCAACATTTCTAACGTACTTCTTTCTGTGCCCATCGCTCTGAGTCCCCTCCATGGGTAATCACTGCACTATGGGCCTGGCTACACCATATTGAGTCAGCGGATTTCCATCAAGGAGCTCTATACTGTGTTATTTAGACGCTAGTTTGAACAATAGATCCAAGCCAAGCAATAGTGAAGTTGGATAATTCTTTATCAAAAGCACTGAAAAATTTTCAAAGACAAATGGAAACCATTATACGACCAAGAAGGAAAAATACAAAATTTTCAATCCCCATGGATACACTGCCTGATAACCCATAATGGGCAATTCCAGGAAATATATGTACCCCCACCATGGGCGGCACTAGGTTTTGACCATCCCTCCCCCCTCCCCTTCCCTCTCCATGCATCCAGAATTTCCAAAATGGCTTACGCCCATGCATATAGAATTCCTGAGAGGTTAACCTACAATAGCTGCTTCAAAAAAAACCCATGCAGGCAGAATTCCGAGCTTGAAAAACCCCCCTCCCATTCAGAATTTCCAAATGCTGGCCATCCCCGGGGTACATATATTTTCTGGAATTGTCCAAAGGCACAAAAAATTTTAGACACAAAGTATGCCATATGGAAAAATTCGGTGTTAAATTTTACTGTCTCAATGACCAATTGGTATTTTTAATCTAAATAAAACCCTGTTTGTACAGTGTATAACATAATTTTGTTTTCCACAGGGAATGGGCATACTTCTACTAGTCACAATGACTTTGTAAATAGTGAATGAAATTCTAGCAAACAACATGTACTATACTAAATACATTAATTCATTTGTTTTCCTATTGTTCCTACTGGCACTGCCATTTGGTAGTAAATTACACAGTCCATGCATGTTGAAAATCAAGTGTTTAGAGCCAATTCAACAGAATTAAATACTGTAATACCATTTTTTTTTTGCTAGAAAATATTTTTCAGTACCATAAGTCAATATCTTGCCGATTGGAAGTCCAAGGTACTAAGGTGATCACCAGACTCCAATACATTAACCAGTTTCCGGTTGCAGCTTTTGCCTGAGATTTTCCTTGTGTCGATCGAAATAAGCTTACGTTTGGGCGTGTTTTTATATCTCTTTTGCAGAAAGCTGAGAAGGCTTAATTAGCCTTCGTTGTTAGAAAACACGACTAAGTCGTTCTTAAAGGACTAATAATAGAATTCTAGAGATCTTTAGTTAGGGTCGCATATAAGTTAAACACGTTGAGTTGTGACTAGGCTCGCGACCTCTCACTCAGATTCAAGAAAAGTCGACATGCTCGAAAAAAGAAACAGCGAATTTTACCTTCATCCTGATGAGTAGCTTTTCCCCCGTGTAGGAACAACCTGAATGTAAATCTGCTCGGAACTTGTGAATGTCCTGCCATCTCCCTATAAACAGTGCTCTTATCCAGCAGTGACTTCCCGTACGAAAACGTCAGGCCTTTCGTAGATCTTACGCGGGTCTTCATTATGTCTACACAGTCAAGGTGCAGGCCAAATGGGGTAAAATTTCAAGTCTGCAAGACTGCCGTCCGCCTCCAGAAGACATCACAGGAAATTTGTATTTCGATATCCGCTCATTGACTACAGGTTTACCTGCCGCACGTCCAGAAAAGGTCTTTTTTTGAAGACATTTCTCAGTTTCACGACACAACTATGATGGCATACTTCATCACCTTTAGATTTGAAGCTAATTGAAACTGCAACAAACCTTTTCTGAAAACATTAGATTAACATTGGACTGGCTTGTTATGTTTGACTGCAATTGGTTTTTCGGTTGACCTTAAAATAATCTTCTGCAGTTCTCTTTTAAAAGTCGTTGCGCCAGCGGCCGACGCAGTTACGATCCGACAAGGTCGCGCAAAAATGATCTACGCACATGATGAAGAGTCCATCGATTTCATTGTTTTTCTTCGCCCCATGTTCTCCCTTTCTGGATCGTATCACGCCCGCCGTATACTCAGCAACATATAAGGTGTCTTGGGTCTACATTTTCTACGTCTGACAGACTTCAGTGAATGAGGTATTAGCTCATTTAACTAGTCGCTAATTTTTAGATCGCGTAAATAAACGTAGCGTTGATAGCTGATATGTACAACTCGTTTTGAGAGGCATGCTCCTAGATTGATGGCGTGACTAAAACTATGCAAACTGATATTTGAACGCAATCGATTGGTTGAATGAATGAAATCTTTAGTAAATTAAATCAGAGAATAAAATTCATTATTTGATGGGTGATTTCAACCTTAATCTCATTAATCATGATAAACACCCTTTAACTAATGATTTCCTAAACACATGTTTTACTCACTACTCAGTCCCGGCAATTACAAAACCAACAAGGATTACCAGAAATTCTGCAACACTTATTGACAATATTCTTACAAACAACTTTGATAAAACTACCCTCTGTGGAATATTATATTCTGACATTTCAGATCACTTACCAAATTTTCTAATTTCTAGTAGGTGTGTGGTTAATAATACAAGAAGCAGAAGGGTTACAAAAAGAATATATAATGAAAACAATTTGGAGTATTTCAAGGAAACCTTAAGCAACCAGAATTGGAATGAAATTTTTACAAGTAACGATCCAAATAAGGCATATGCTGCATTTTCAGCAAAACTCACATCATCATTTAACCACTGTTTCCCCTTAGTAAACGTCAAAGTGGGAAAGCATACTCCAAATAATCCCTGGGTCTCCCCTACTATACTTAAGTCTATTAATAACAAAAATAGACTCTATAAAAAGTTCATAAAAAAGCCAAATGAACGCAATGAAAGACAGTACAAGACATATAAAAATGAACTATCAAAATTACTTAAGACTGCAAAAAAAGAATACTATTGCAATAAATTAGAGGAAGCGAAACAAAACGCAAAGCAAACATGGGGTGTACTAAAATCTGTTTTAAAGAAAAAAAAGACAATTGTTAACAATAACTCTTTTATAATTGATGGAGCAGAGGAAAATGATCCAAAGACGATAGCAAAAATGTTTTGTAACTATTTTACCAACATTGGACCGAACTTAGCAAAAAAGATTCCAACTTGTCATAAAAACTTTAAAAGCTATCTAACTGGCGACTTTAGTTCAAGCTTTATTGTGCACTCAACTAACTCATAGAAATCGAATCTCTGGTTTCTCAAATGAAACCTAAGTCAAGCTCTGGATTTGATGAGATAAGCTCAAAAATAATAAAACCAGTAATTAATCTGATATCTATCCCATTGGCACATATTTTTAATGCCTCCTTTAATCAAGGAATATTTCCTGATAACTTGAAAATTGCAGAGGTTATTCCCATCTACAAAGCTGATAATCCAAAACTGTTTAATAATTACAGACCAATCTCCCTTCTTCCTTTCTTCTCCAAAATAATAGAAAAATTGATGCTCAAACGATTTCTTAGCTTTTTAGAAAAACATTCTATCTTAATGTCCAAACAATTCGGCTTTAGGAAAAATCATTCAACCACTATGGCTGTTTTGCATTTTATAGAAAATATTTATCAAGCCCTTGACCATGGAAACGAAACAATAGGTGTATATCTAGATCTATCTAAAGCATTTGATACAGTTGATCATTCAATACTTATTTCCAAACTTCAGCACTATGGTGTCAGGGGTATCCCACTTCAGTGGTTTAAAAGCTATCTCACCAACAGATATCAATATGTTCTTTTTAAGGATAAAAAATCTGACAATTTAAAAGTTAGATGTGACGTACCCCAGGGCTCTATTCTTGGACCTCTGCTTTTCCTTTTATACATAAATGATATTCAGAACGCCTCACATTTACTGAACTTTATTATTTTTGCTGATGATACAAACGTATATCTCAGTGGTAGGGATACTGAAAATCTTGTTAAGGTTTTAAATGAGGAGCTTTGTAAGTTACAGAATTGGTTTAAAGCAAACAAACTTTCCCTAAACATAAAGAAAACAAAATCCCAACACTTTGCACCAAATAGAAAAAATAAAAGACAAAGAGTAGATTTAAATATATGCATTGACAATGCTAAAATAGAAAAGGTAGATACCTTTAAGTTTTTGGGAATAATTATTGACTCTAAACTTAGCTGGACACCTCACATAAATTATATTAGTAACAAAATCGCAAAAAGCATTGGCGTGCTTAGATTTGTTTGTAAATACTTCCCACAGACTACTCTCCGTATGCTTTATTACTCGTTAATCTACCCATACCTATTATATGGGAATATAATCTGGGCAATAAAGATTGATTGATTGATTGATTGATTGATTGATTGATTGATTGATTGATTGATTGATTGATTGATTGATTGATTGATTGATTGGTTGTCTCGGTATACTGAAACCCAATCTTGATTTTGAGTTTTGGCGCTCCCTTTACTCGTCAGTTGAAAAGATCACAACATGCCTATGCCAAGGAAGCATTTGTCTCTTATCGGATTTCTCTAAGCGATGCCTTGGAAACTCGCCCTGTACAAGCAGAGGACAAACAAGAGTTAAAGCTAAGGAGCAATTCATCCTGCTCTTCAGGATAGGAACTAAACACTTTGATAGAGGTACTTTTGACGCGTGTGCCAAAAGAAGAGAGTGGGGATGTGCAGTATAAAAATCGGAGGTGAGATTATCTAGTTTGTTTGGTAGTTCTGAAGCTCTATATGTGACTTTGTGCTGTCTCTAAACATATTTGGGCTCATTAAATTTCTATTAAAGAACGGAACACATTCCGCAGCACAGGATATTATTCTCTGTTTATCGTTGCATGTTCAGGCCAGGTTGTAATATCACTTCATAGTTGATATAAGAAAGATGGGTAATCTTTGAAATTTCGAATGCTCTTCCTAGCCAAACGAAACTATATGTGGATATGAGAGGCAAACGTGAAGTAAATAAATTTGAAGCCGTTTTTAGTCATGCTAAAAGTTTATCTTTGCGTGTTTAGGTCATGTTTTGAGGTCTTATCTCAAAATTAATTTCCCTCGGGCGCCTGTGGTCTTTGAAATCGAACGGTTTGAGTGACAGCTTAGTGGCGAACAGGCTCCATGCCCGGTTAGATAAAGCTACAGGTGATCCAAGCTAAAAGCAAGGAAAATTTCTAAATAGTAAAGATTTACTGAAAAATGAAAATAATTGTTTGGATTGAAATAAATAATTGGCTTTCTAGCTCGTTTTCTTTTTATAGGCTTTGCTATGGCGATTTCATTGGTATCTTAAGTGTTTTTGTGGTTGATTTTATACCTACCCTGGCGTTATAATAAATTAAAAATTTTCAAAACTATACTCTTCATAAAGTCCATTTGCTTTTAGCTTGGATCGCCTGTCTTTAAACAGATAGTAGATTATATTTTTCGCAGTTCGTTGCAAATGCCGTGATAACTGAGTGGCGATTCATATGCTATTTTGAGACGTGAGTACGAGAATGGCACAAAGTTAATCAACATCAATATAACTAACGGCGCTCCTTTTAATTTATTTTCAGCCTACGTTAGCGCCGCCGCGACTAAGTGGAATGTCCCTCCACCTAGTTCCTTTACCAAGACATTATCAAATAAGTGTGGTTCCGCGGAACGGGCATTACGCTCACGGATGAAGAAAACCGGAAATTAGCTAAGTCTGTTACGGATATAGCTGCTAAACGCAGGCGTGTGTATGAACATTGAACCTGATGCCACTGTTAGGACAGAATGACAAAATGTTGATGAAATATCATACATATTGTAGCTACATTTACCACTGTTTACAATGTTTCTGTTAAGAGGAAATTTTTGCAACCGGATATTATTCTCTGTTTATCGTTGCGTGTTCAAGGTCACGTTGTCGGTTCTTTGATGATAACGATACATGCAGAGGATTAATCTCTCGTAATTTCTAATGCGGTTCACAGCCAAACGAACATAATGTAGACATAAAAGACAGAAATCAAGTAAACTATTTCTAGCATTTGTTTCAAGTCATGCCAAGCAACTTAATGTGTTAACAGCAATTTGTCTGTAGTTTAATCTAATTGCAGGTCAGTAACAGATATCTGCAGTGTCGAGTGCGCTTGCATCAAGATAAAATCTTATCTCCAATGTCTCCAAAAGTCTGCAGGAGATATGCAGAAAACACATGCCATATCGTTTACACACTAGATTACTTGATAACCCGCTAAGCACACGCTCAAACGTTTTTATCAGCAATGTATGCAATTCGGCTAATTTATCCAGGCGACCAGCAGCAATTCTGCAAGTCTACAGCTATGAACAATACAATGAGAAGTTAAGCTCAACTGCAGGTATGTTTTGGCTTAAATTAAGACCTGTGAACGGCCTGCCATTTTCGTACGGGTTTGATCCACGAATCGAATTGTTTTAACAACTTGCCGCCATTGACTCTCCAAATTAATTCTCAAAGTATGACCTTCTTGACTCCCGCTACTGTCGTAATGTACAAATGTAGCGTCTCGCAGTTACTTTCACCTTTCGACAAATGCTGTACCATTATAAATTCCACTGTTTTGAGAAAGAAAGGGCGAATAAATGGCCAGGTAACAATCTCTGCCGCCATAGCAGGATTTGCGCTGAAATGTTTAAGCCTTCTTGTCAGATAACAGGAGATTTCTTCAGACACTCATAGTCTCTGGCCCATAGCAGGATTTGCGCTGAAAAGTTAGCCTTCTTGTCAGATAACAGGAGATTTCTTCAGAGACTCGTAGTCCCTGGCTTTTTGTAAACATACTTTTCAGTAAAACAGTTCTGCAGTTGCTTGGAAGAATGTCTTTCGATCAAAAGACTCTTAATATATTTTCAAGGAGATTGCTCGAGAATTCACCAATATTGAGCAACCTCAAATCCCCCCCGGCCCCGACAACTCACCCCTCCCTCCCCCCGTCACTCGACCGGCGGCGCCACCCCGACAAGTCACTCCTCCCCCCGTCTAAAAAAAAAAACGTCACTCGACCGGCGGCGCATGTTGTGACGTCACGCCTGTGACGTCAGGCTTCAGGAAGCACACACGCTCGCTCGACGTTCAAAATTCAGTCGTATCCCTTTGCGCCCATTCCCGCCTGTGATACTTTGGGTACCCTGTGGATATCACGCCTGTGACGTCAGGCTTCAGGAAGCACACACGCTCGCTCGACGTTCAAAATTCAGTCGTATCCCTTTGCGCCCATTCCCGCCTGTGATACTTTGGGTACCCTGTGGATATCATACATGCGCTACATTTGACATCGTTGGGACGCTCTTTTCTTAGGTATGGTGCTCCGCTCTGCGGCCTTCGGCCGCTAAGGAGCTCCGCTATTACCATCATTCTTACCTGCTTGGCAGGGAGTCACCTCAGCTCCTGTGCTCTCTGCCACACCCTCTTCTACTCCACTTCCAGTTTCTTAAGAAAAAATAATTAGGTTGCCAACATTTGATCCTATTACAAAATGTACCCAAAAGAAAGATCATTTTCTCTTTTTTTTCAGACAGGATATGTCAAAACAGTACTGCATCAGGCCTGAGTTCTCTAAAATTGTGTACAGAAAATTACAGAAAAGATCCATGCCCATGAGAGAATTAGGAAATTCCAGCAGATTACATTAGGAGCTTATTCATCTCTTACATGTTTTTCCTTTACAATCCCATAATTTTTCACTGCAAATTATTTACGGGATGGGGAGTGGTAGGTCCACATTTTGCCATCTACACTCAACGGAAGCATATATCTGTATATCCCTCCTTTTCCTTTCTGTCCATTAGAATCTGCTGAAATTTATGGGTACAAGTAAAACATCCACTACACTTGGGACCATAAAATGATTCTTCCTTTGGGTAGTTACCACAATTGTACATTTTTTCTCACTCGACCGCATGCATGAGTGTATTGTGCAGAACTAACAAAAGTATCCACCCAAGGAATCCTCACATGATCTGAATTGGGTGGCACAAGATGTAAACACTATTGGCCGATTTGGTCTATAGCAAAAATATTGTGAAAGGAAATTTTCCTCTTTCTCAGCTGGGATCCGTGGTAAACCCGACACACAGGCAGAGTCCCGAGGCTCCCCAACAATATTTGACTGTGATATAGACAAGATCCATACTTTCAACACTGAGGGAGTTGAGAATTCCAGGGATGAGGGGCTGAATTCACTTGTTATTCCCCCAAAAAAAGGCTCGCTTTTTACCGTTCAAACTAAAATATATACAAGCTTACCTGCTTGGCAGGAAATCACCTCAGCTGTGCTCTCTACCATGCCCTGTTCTCCTCCACTTTCAGTTTCTTAAGAAAGAGAAAACAGCCCAACCATGCTGTTAAAGTTTTGTATTAGTTTCAGGGCCCTGTGCTTCCAAACAGCAAAATTTTAGCAAAGATCTATTTAGATATCCCAATGTTTTATAAAAAGTGCATTTAAACTAAAATTTCTGTCTTATCAGGGGCTCATAAAGCTCTCCTGTAATCTTGGTGAGTCTAACTGCTGTCATTTAAAACCATTCAAAGTAGGATAAGCGTATTTAGTCAAATCACACTAGTGGCCTATTATCAATGCTGCGTTCTGATTGGTTGAGCTACTAGTAGGGTTTTCAGGCTGCCGAGGTATAAGAAAGGGGTAGGTTTTTCAGGCTGGGTATAAGGAAGGGGTAGGGTTTTCAGGCTGGACTTGGTATAAAAAACAGTAGGGACAATTGCAATTTTGGTAGAAAAAAGGGTCTGTATTTCACCGGTTTTTCAACCAAAACGCGGGAGCAAAACCGTTTCTTTTTTAACAGAGCACAAAGCCTATTCTTCAGGCTTGGTATAAGAAAGGGGTACCTTTTTCGGCTTTGGTATAAGAAAGGAGTTACCCTTTTGCTCTAAAATTGGTATACAGAAGGGTAAGGGGTTCAGAACCTGGGCCGAGCATCCCCGTACAAAAGTTTTGGGAGTATCCCCCCGGGCCTCATGGCCTCTGAGTCAATAGCCCATTCTGCCTTTGGCCTCACATGGGCTATTGACTCAGAACCCATTCAGGCTTGAGGAATAATTGTTAAATACCATCTTACCTGCTTGGCATGTAGTCTCAGCTGTGCTTTCTGCCAAACCTTGTTCTATTCCGCTTTCATTTTCTTAATAGAAATAAGAAATTAACTTAATACATTATAAGTACAGTAGGTTATCCGCATTTGATCCTAGTAAAAAAGCCCAGAAGAAAGAACACAGACATGATCAGTCAAAACCACAGACAGTAAGCTTACTGAGGTCTGAGTACTCTCAAAATTGCGTAAATTACAACAAAACATCAAAACTAACGGTGCATTAAGAGTCCTAAAGTGTGACGTCACAAATATTGAAAATTTCGAATTTCAGATTTTAATCCACGGATAATGAAAGACCAACTTCGAAGAAAGTTGCATGCAAAAAATGAGGTGAATCAGTTGCAACGCGACCGAGCTATAGCCCGCTGAATACATAATTTGCTTTAACAAATCACTGTGTTTTGGACTCCGTTCATAACTTTATGAACTGAACCAAAAATACAGTGATATGTATTCAGCGGGCCGTATCTCGGTCGCGTTTCAACCGATTCACCTCATTTTTGGTGTGTAGCTTTCAATCAATATGCCCTTTCGAAATCAAGGAACAAATAGTGCTCAATTGAAAATTTTGTTTTTGTGACGTCATCACTTTAGGACTCTATTATGCTGAAAGTTGAATAAAATAAACACGATTTCTTTCGAATGAAAAGTGGCTACATGTAGTCACTCTGACTATTGACAGTCCCAGCTCACCTGCTCTTTTTTCACGTTGTTTTCTGCGCCGTTCGGCCTGGCGAAGTCTCTCTCGTTTTCTATACTCTTCCGAAGAATTTCTCCTTGCTTGCCTCCTCCTTTCATTCTCCGTTTCTTTAACTGACAAGTTTTGTCTAGCTTGTCTTTTCCTTTCTCTTCCCAGTTCTCTCTCTTCTCCCGTAGCATTTTGCCTCGCATCCCTCTTTCTGCTCGCATCCCTCTTTCTGCTACGTTCATTCTCTCTATCCTCTTCCGTAGCACGTTGCCTCGCATCCCTCTTTCTGCCACGTTCATTCTCTCTATCTTCTTCCGTAGCATGTTGCCTCGCATCCCTCTTTCTGCCACGTTAATTCTCTCTATCTTCTTCCGTAGCATTTTGCCTCGCATCCATCGTTCTGACACGTTCATTCTCTCTCTCTTCTTCCGTAGCATTTTGCCTCGCATCCCTCTTTCTGCTACGTTCATTCTCTCTATCTTCTTCCGTAGCATTTTGCCTCGCATCCCTCTTTCTGCCACGTTCATTCTCTCTGTCTTCTTCCGTGACATTTTTCCTGGCCAAAGCTTTTCTCTCTCTTTCTCGTTCCCGGACTATTTCATCGGTGCAGAGGCTTCGCCTTTTTCTCGTCTCTGCATCTTCTCTTCGTCCGTCAAAATTCGCTTTGTCCCAGCTGCTTTCGCTACTTCGTCTTCTTCCTCAGAATAAACACTTGACTCCATTATTCGCTCGTTTTGATATTATTTTCAAAGAGATAATACAAAATACGAACTTCAAGTGTTAAAATAAAAGCAGTTTCTGTGAGTTGTTTCCTTTCAGTAGCTAAAAGTCGCCAGAGAAAAACATTTCTCCAACTTGAAGCTTGTAAAATTATCAACTGCTGGAAAATATATTATTATAAAATGAGCCGCGTGCGCGTCCCAATTCCCGCCAAAAATACAAATACACAGGGCTCCCAAGTGTAACATTGTTCCAAATAGCATTAAGATAACGTCACATCACGTCACCATGGTAACATCCGCTTGCACTCTCTGCTAAAAGTACCTCATATCTACATAAGATGGTTTACTGACAGCCTTCCTTTAATATTTAACTTTCAAGAAATGACACAGGGATCCCATGTGTACAGGGACGGACGGACGGACGATCTCTTCACGAGATATTGATTTTTCAAGAATAGATGACGTCATCGATGGCGTCACAACATGTGACAACCTCATTTCGCTTACCCGGTGGCCTAGACTACACTACCCAAGTTTGGTTGGTTTAGAGTCTTCCTTTCATGAGATATTCATTTTTCAAGCATATATGACGCCATCGATGACGTCATATCACGTGACCACTTCATTTCGCTCACCTGGTGACCTAGACTACACTACCCAAGTTTGGTTGTTTTGGAGTCTTCCCTTCACGAGATATTAATTTTTCAATCACTGATGACGTCATCGATGACGTCACATCACGTGTCCGTGTTACCGCACCCCCCTTGTTCACGCGCGCAGAACGAGTGCGCATGCGTACGCGCCTTCCCGCCAAAATTTGAAAAATAACTGTTTCGTGATAGCTGTGGTTTCAGAGCCCACAAAACTGCAAAAAATAAGAAAACCACTAAAAAAATAAGCTCCAAACTTGGTGAATAGCAAGTCTAGTATGTTTTCTTGGTTTTGTGAGTTTAACTTTTTATAATTTTCTTTAACATTTTTATTTTCCGCATTTGAACTGAGAAACCTCGTAGTGGCATCTGGACGGCTGTGGTTTTGGTACGTTTTGTTGTTGATCTAAGATAAGTCAGAGGGCAAAATCACTCCAATCCTCGGCAAAAAACAGTCAGGATGCAGTGAGAAACCAGCATGGGATCAGTTCTTGGCTTGGTCTTCGACACAGAAACGAAGTGAAAACCCGATGTTGTCAATTTTCGTGAGATGCAAAGTCAAAATTCCCGGTCCGAATGATGAAACCATCAATATTTTTTCGTTCTCGAAGATTTAGAAAATACGAAGTACCAAATCATAAACCGTGTCCACTTTGCCAAACAATGAGGGAGAAAAGTTTAAATATCAACCCATGTACTGTCCTCCAAATTCACTACCTTCAAATGAATAAAGGTACGTCCACACTTCGTGATTTTGATCGCAAAAAGCGAGGCACCAAAACACATTTCATTTTGATATTAAAAAAAAAATCACTGTATTATTCTGCTACATGAACTTGAACATGAATCAATTTCCTTCTTCATTAATTAATACGATCTGGTTTTGGCTGGTTTCTTTCAGGGTTGATATAAAAAGGACACGAAAAAAATCGATTGACACATGGTCCATTTATATGTTTTAATTAAGTTACATGCTTGAAACAGAAATGTCGTCCCAAGTCCCTTATTTTGGTGTGGGCAATGTGAGAAAGTTATAGAACATCTATATAATACATTTTTAACCAGGTACCTATTCACATAAGGTCCATAAGTGTTCACATTCGTAAGCAACTGTAATGTATGATTTCGCCAACTACAAGGCATCTACTACAACAATTACTGCTTCAAATTTATTTATTTATTTTTTGAATACTACTCAGTGACATACCTCACTACACCGGATCATGTGATCCTGCAGAGCCACTTTTCATAAAACCTCCATTCTTGATTTTATAAAATCGCACCTGCATACCACATTTTATAGACTTCAATACTTTTTTGAAGTTTGAATCATAAAACAAGCACAAGTGTACCACTCTAGAGAGTTGATCAATTGATCTATAGTGCATACAATTTCTTTTTTTGGAAATGGGCAATTCCAGAAAATATATGAATGGGGAGGGTAGAGAATGGGGAGGGTAGAGGGAGGGGTTTTTGGAAAAGGACTGTCAGTATATCTGTTCTAAAATGTAACAATAAAAAGGTAAAAATAAAATAAAAAAGAAAATATATGTGCCCTGGGGAGATGGGCTGCACTAGTTTTTTACCTCCCTCCCCATGCATCCAGAATTTCCAAAATGGCTTATCCCCCCCCCCAAATCCATATATAATCCCGGTGTGCATGTAGAATTCCTGAGAGGTTAAACTAACTTCTAGCTCTGAGAGCCCCGATGCAGACAGAATTTAAACTAACTTCTAGCTCTGAGAGCCCCGATGCAGACAGAATTCCGAGCTTGAAAGCCCCCCTCAGATTCAGAATTTCAGAATGCCACCCATCCAAGGGATACATATATTTTCTCGAGAGATATATAGTGAGTAGTGGACAGGTTCATATAGTGGTTGCTCATATTTAACAATTAGAGTATGAGTTCGAGTTTTCTGTGATTCAATAGTAAGTTAATGAGGTGCGTAGCATGGAGAATGAATAGTCTAATTGTTTTAGTAGAATCCCACTAGCGTACTATCTTGGAGTTGTTGCCAAAACATATTTATTTTCATGGTTTTAGAGAGTTTTGTGTTAGCACTTTCATTGCTTGCTATCTATTACGAAGATAGTGAGTAGTGGAGCCAATCAGATTACAGGATTGGTGACAGTATGCAAGTGGGTTTCTACCAACATTATTTAGTCATAAGCCCCCCCCCCCCTCTCCCAGCTCTGCAGTCCCTGCATTACAATTTTTGCAAATTTCAGTATTCATGTTAAAGTACTTTGCATTAAAGGCAACCTTCAGAGTTTCAAGTGTCATATATTGTACAATTCAAGAAAATATATGTATCCCTTGGATGGGTGGCATTCTGAAATTCTGAATCTGAGGGGGGTTTTCAAGCTCGGAATTCTGTCTGCATCGGGGCTCTCAGAGCTAGAAGTTAGTTTAACCTCTCAGGAATTCTACATGCACACCGGGATTATATATGCATTTGGGGGGGGGGGGGGGGATAAGCCATTTTGGAAATTTTAGATGCATGGGGAGGGGGGGGGGGGGAGGTAAAAAACTAGGTAAAAAAACAGCTCATCTCCCCAGGGCACGTATATTTTCTTTTTACCTTTTTATTGTTACATTTTAGAACAGATATACTGACAGTTCTTTTCCAAAAACCCCTCCCTCTACCTACACTATAGATCAATTGATCAACTCTCTAGAGTGGTACACTTGTGCTTGTTTATGATTCAAACTTAAAAAAAGTATTGAAGTCTATAAAATGTGGTATGCAGGTGCGATTTATAAAATCAAGAAGAATGGAGGTTTCATGAAAAGTGGCTCTGCAGGATCACATGATCTGGTGTAGTGAGGTATGTCACTGAGTAGTATTCAAACAAAAAATAAATAAATTTGAAGCAATAATTGTTGTAGTAGATGCCTTGTAGTTGGCGAAATCATACATTACAGTTGCTTACGAAATGTGAACATTTATGGACCTTATGTGAATAGGTACCAGGTTAAAAATGTATTATATAGATGTTCTATAACTTTCTCACATTGCCCACACCAAAATAAGATTACTTGGGACTACATTTCTGTTTCAAGCATGTAAAACATATAAATGGACCATGTCTCAGTCGATTTTTTTCATGTCCTTTTTATATCAACCCTGAAAGAAACCAGCCAAAACCAGATCGTATTAATTAATGAAGAAGGAAATTGATTCATGTTCAAGTTCATGTAGCAGAATAATACAGTGATTATTTTATTTTAATATCAAAATGAAATGTGTTTTGGTGCCTCGCTTTTTGCGATCAAAATCACGAAGTGTGGACGTACCTTTATTCATTTGAAGGTACCTTTATTCATTTGAAGGTAGTGAATTTGGAGGACAGTACATGGGTTGATATTTAAACTTTTCTCCCTCATTGTTTGGCAAAGTGTACACGGCCATGATTTGGTACTTCGTATTTTCTAAATCTTCGAGAACGAAAAAATATTGATGGTTTCATCATTCGGACACGAAAATTGACAACATCGGGTTTTCACTTCGTTTCTGTGTCGAAGACCATGCCAATAACTGATCTCATGCTGGTTTCTTACTGCATCCTGACTGTTTTTGCCGAGGATTGGAGTGATTTTGCCCTCTGACTTATCTTAGATCAACAACAAAACATACCAAAACCACAGCCGTCCAGATGCCACTACGAGGTTTCTCAGTTCAAATGCCGAAAATAAAAATGTTAAAGAAACTTATAAAAAGTTAAACTCACAAAACAAGGAAAACATGCTAGACTTGCTATTATGCACCAAGTTTGGAGCTTATTTTTTTAGTAGTTTTCTTATTTTTTGCAGTTTTGTGGGCTCTGAAACCACAGATATCACGAAACAGTTATTTTTCAAATTTTGGCGGGAAGGCGCATACGCATGCGCACTCGTTCTGCGCGCGCGAACAAGGGGGGTGCTGTAACACGGACACGTTATGTGACGTCATCGATGACGTCATCTATGCTTGAAAAATCAATATCTCGTGAAGGGAAGACTCTAAAACAACCAAACTTGGGTAGTGTAGTCTAGGCCACCAGATGACCGAAATGAGGTGGTCACGTGATATGACGTCATCGATGACGTCATCTATGCTTGAAAAATCAATATCTCGTGAAGGGAAGACTCTAAGACAACAAAACGTGGGTAGTGTAGTCTAGGCCACCAGATGACCGAAATGAATTGGTCACGTGATATGACGTCATCGATGACGTCATCTATGCTCGAAAAATCAATATCTCGTGAATGGAAGACTCTAAGACAACAAAACTTGGGTAGTGTAGTCTAGGCCACCAGGTGAGCGAAATGAGGTGGTCACCTGATATGACGTCATCGATGACGTCATCTACGCTTGAAAAATGAATATCTCATGAAAGGAAGACTCTAAACCAACCAAACTTGGGTAATGTAATCCAGGTCACCAGATGAGCGAAATGAAGTGGTCACGTGATGTGACGTCATCGATGACGTCATCTATGCTTGAAAAATCAATATCTCGTGAAGGGAAGACTCTAAAACAACCAAACTTTGGAAGTGTAGTCTAGGTCACCAGATGAGCGAAATGAGGTGGTCCCGCGATATGACGTCAGCGATGACGTCGTCTATGCTTGAAAAATTTATATCTCGTGAAGGGAAGACTCTAAAACAACCAAACTTTGGTAGTGTAGTCTAGGTCACTGGATGAGCGAAATGAAGTGTTCACGTGATGTGACGTCATCGATGACGTCATTTATGCGTGAAGGGAAGACTCTAAAGCAACCATGTAAACCATGTATACATGGCAATCCCTTTCATTCACACAGAAAATTTTATAACTAGGAGCTCCGCTTTTAGCCAGTGGCTAAATTTAGGGTGCGTTTCTTTGGGAAAATCCGGATTCAGATTCGACGTGAAATTTCATGGAATTTTGTAGAACGAAAGAAACGCTGAATCCGAAAAAGGATTTTTACCATGGTAACAGTCGCTGGACGACCCTCTCGCAAGCGAAGGACGCACGCGTGATGATAGCTAACCACTGACCCAAAGTATTCTTTTCGAATCCTTTCGCAAAGAAACGCAAGGATTCAGAATCCGTCGAATCCGGATTTGGATTGAATCTCCTGAATCCACGACGACAGTGGATTCGTTGGGTTCAGAATCCTTTTTGGGATTTCTCAAAAGAAACGAAAAATCCGTTTTTGGATTCAAGAATCCGAATCCGGATTTTCCCAAAGAAACGCACCCTTATATATTACCAGAAAAATAAAGAAAAAATCATATCTCCCGAAGGGTAGCTTCTATAGAAGCCAAACGTGGACAAACTTTCAAAGACCATAAGAGGAACTCTACACCAAAGTCACGTGCCCTTACGTCATCAATGACGTCATCGAAATAATGTATAATGCCCGTGACGTTCAAAAATCGACTCGATAGTATACTATACGTTTTCCCTTAGGTATGGTGCTCCGCTTGCGCGGGCCTCCGCTAAAAACAAAATAATTGAGCAAATTGAGTCACACTGAGTTCGATCAAACCTCTGCATAAAGTTGTTCTTTTATGGCATGTTTTGTTGTTATTTTATAAAAGAATTCGAACACATTTATCCTATGTACCATAGCCTGATGGTGCACTTGTGAAAGGTTGGTCGAACAACAAATAACTGTGGAAACACTCGCCCCCAAGCTTTCACGCGTGCTACCATCTGGCTATGGTACATGGAAATTAATGTGTTCTATTTCTTAAATAGCATGAACAGTTGGTAAGATGAATGAGCGAGTAGAGTGAATAAAGTAATAGCATGAGTAGTTGGAAAGATGAGTGAGTGAGTAGCGTGAGTAGAGTGAATAAAGTAATAGCATGAGCAGTTGATGAGTGAGTGAATAGAGTAATAGCATGAGTAGTTGGTAAGATGAGTGAGTGAGTAGCGTGAGTAGAGTGAATAAAGTAATAGCATGAGCAGTTGGTAAGAACAGTTGGCTTTTGGAAGATATATGAGATATTTAAGTGCCTCCAAGTGATGTTTCTGATAAGGGCAATAGTAGCTGGGTTTGTATTTCAGCAGAAATCTCACAATGAGATGGCCTCTTTCCCCCCAACAGCAAAGTAAACAATATTTGTATCTTCAACACATTTTATTTCATTTTTCAATAATATCAAGTAAATATACAGCAATGCAGCTTATGAAGCCTTGAGGCAAACTTTACTGAAAGAGCAGTAACATATATTTCCAATAAAATTGAGATTTTATCAAAGGTTTTTTATAAAACATGAAAAAAATGCTTTTATTTATCACTGCAAATGGAAAACCCAATAAATGGCTAAAATGTGCAGCACTCACTGCTTTGATGCTACCCAGAACTGAAACAACAGTTGCAATGCATATTTTAATATAAATAATTGATTGATTGGAGATATATTTACAAAACACGAAAAACAAAATGACTTTGCTCTCCATTGCAATGAAGAACCAAGGAGCTCTTATCACCGAAAATGGCTCACATTTGTAGCACTCGATTGTGCAATTCCAGGAAAATCCATACCCCTAACACAGAGGTTTAGTTTAGGGTTACTTAAAGATCCCCCAGCAAAAATACAGTGTTTGTATGGAAAATAATGTCTTAACGTTCTGGAAAATCCGGGAGATTGAATGATTGACCCTCTTGATGGGGGTATGGATTTTTTTCTGGAATAGCACATTGCATTTGATGCTGCCTAACAGCCAACATTGCTTCCTAGAAAAAACAATTGCAGACCAGTGATAGAAATTCATTTTGTGCCTATGAAGGACCAATTATTGCTATATTTTTTTACATACCTACAATTGTAATGTTCATTATCATGAGTCCATACGCCGTGATGGCGAGGGGTGGCTCCTGGTTCTTCAGCTGCGACAGCACCAGGAGTAGAAGGACCAGAGGCAGGAGAGTTGGCACTGTTCTCTCTCCTTACAGCCCATCTTGGACAATTGTCTGGGCGGGCTCGCTGAGACAAATTGTCTGTGGTCCGAACACGTTTCAGTCGCTTCTGCAGGGCCCTTCGTCCAAGACTCCTTAAGTATAATTGGTCAAGGGCCCTTTTTCCATCTCTGAGCTCTTTTCGCTCCCAAGGGAGGGGCTTCACTTTTAGGACCATTCTTCTCTGACCATCATCTTCTTGTTCTTCCTCACTGTCCTCAGAGGACATGTAGTCCGTCGTCATGAGGATCTTATGCCATTTTACTTTAGCCTCTTCAGTCCACTCACTTTTTTCTAGTGACTCTGCTCGGCTCACCATATTCTAACAGGATTTTAAGGAAGAAATGGGTATAAGTTTTTGCAACAAAAAATGAGTTATTTACTGGTTCTATGGCATTGAATGCTTTGATATTTGTTATTTGAAAGTGCAATTGGTTGGTATCTTATGAAAATAATGTAATCAATGCAACCTTTTCTTGAGGGGACATGACATCATTTAGCAGAGGGTAACCTTTTTGGAAAATGTTTACCCTCCCCTTGACTGAAGGTACAAAATGTGAC
Organism: Scolanthus callimorphus; assembly: GCA_033964015.1. NCBI lineage: Eukaryota > Metazoa > Cnidaria > Anthozoa > Actiniaria > Edwardsiidae > Scolanthus > Scolanthus callimorphus. The sequence goes on along the minus strand of CM066916.1, from coordinate 56,542 downwards.
TCTCTCTTGTGATGAAAAACAGTTAATAAAGAGAAAAATGACAGAGCAAAAATACGATTAATCTATCCACGTAGCAAATAATTATGCACATCCATACATCATGGAGTCAATCATAGATAGTTGTTTTAGTCATACCTGCCAACCCTGAAAACTCCAAACCGGGAAATGTTGTCACAAATACAACAACTGTATAAAAAAATCGCAAGAAATTTACCCGGGAGATATACAGTAAATATATAGAAAGTTTCATTTTTTCCCCCGGGAGACTGAGGGTAAAAGCGGGAGTCTCCCACGTAAACCGGGAGAGTTGGCAGGTATGTTTAGTACGGTATATACCAAATCAGTAGCATAAAATATTGTGGATAAAATGATTCAAACCAAGTATCACTCGAAAAACAACCACCATTTTGATAGTTTTTTTCAACACAGTAAATAGTGTATCATATCTACTATTTCAGGAATCAGAGCGCGCGAAAATGACTATTCACTGATTTGGTGTATACTAAGCTAATTTATCTTCAATAAGAAAATTAGATGTTGGGGATTTATGAATTCATCACTTCAGCAATCTAAAAATACTTACATTAGTAATGCGCTGGTGCCTTCTACATGACTTCCTATGATTCCCCAGCTGACCAAGCGATCGTCTTTTATTGTCTTCTTTAAGACTATTGTAATACGTCTTTATGTTTTACAAATTGGTACTGCCATGGATTCCTTATAGGCCCATAGTTAACCAGGAACCTTTGCGCTTTGTTATCAATTGTATCTATTGTTGTTCAACAGCTGTAATTCGCTGATACTGTAGACCTCAGAGGGGTTCCTATTGTTATTTGCATTCACAAGTTGAAACTGAAAATTTGCATCGAATTTGCAACTGTGTTTTATTCTTGTGCGCCTGCAATGCGGCTTTGGTGCTTAGGCCTTTAACTCCCTTTTCTGCTGACATCTAAGAAAATGACTTGTGCTAAATTTATACACCCATGTACCTATAGTAGGATCTTTAGTTTTCATATTTACTCACTTTTTATCTCCGATAGCTGGAACTGGCAGTTCTCATCTCCTCCATTGTCAAGAATGGTCTCTTCCTTGAGGCGATATATAACTGAACGTTTAGCAGGAGAGTCAAACCTGTAGTAAATAAAAGTATCAACAAAGTGGTATAAGACAAACAGCCTGCACTCAAATGAACTGAAACAATCAATGGTCAAATCCCCATCTTGTTATTTAAGCATGATAACCAGCTTTATCTCTCACATAAAACTTGTGGTGATGTGCTTACATGTCACCCTAAGAGAGTCGGCAAGGCAGTGACAGATCAGAGGATGGGGTAGGGGGATATATAGATCCCCTTTCTTAATAGTCTTAGTAGTGAATATTTTTTATAATAATCACAACCATTATTATTTAGCCATGGCACTTTTCGATTCTGATTGACTAAGGGTATGCAGCGAAATCTTGTTGGTGTGCAGTGTGTGATGTCACATCGCAGACATTAGGATTGATGCACTTTAATGACCTCATAATGCAAGCCAATAGTTTTGGCCAACATGTTGGTTTTCATTTTGGAAGCGAAAACCAATTTTGCCAATATTGAATCTGTTATGATTTTTGCTGAGAGATCATTGCTCAGGATATCTAGGTAAACATCAACTTTGGCTATATACAATAAATACCAAGAGAAAAATGGGCATATCAGTTGAAGTTGAAAAACTAATTCGCCAAGCAAGGCCTCTCATTGCCGATTTCATCTGTCTTAGGGAAGGATTGCTGTTTGCTGAATAATAAAACAATAATTGAATTCAGTTTTCACATGACAATGATATTTGCCAACGTCTTGAGTCAGCGTTATCTGCCTCAACTTCGCCTCGGCAGATAATATCCCCTGGGGGAGGACTCTGAGGTTAAAATGCTAGGGGTGACCGTCGGGAAACTCGAATTTTGACCCTAAAAAATACCTGGTCGGAAAAAATTTCCACCCTAAAAAAATACCCCTCAGTCTGAAAATACCCTAAAAAATACCAACAATTTTGACAGATTAAATTTTATTCTGGCCGTTTATTTAATATACATGAAATGTATCCTCTCGACTTTCAAAAAACACTACCTTATTTGCGTGAGAATCCCCTAATATATAGATTTAGCCACTGGCTAAAAGCGGAGCTCCCGGTTACATATTTTTCTGTGTTGATGAACCCCCCCCCCCCCCCCCCAAAAAAAAATAGGCATGGCCTGTGGAAGTAAGATAAAGAACCTCTTTCAGAAAATAATAGGGTACTAACCCTTCCCAATGGAATGGTTCTAACAAAGAACAAGTGCAATAAAGAAATAAAGGAATTATTTGTCATGAGTTTTATTAATTAAAATCACAATATATGTACATTACATGAGCAGTGTATTTTTATTAAAATGTGTCATTCCAGAAAATACAAATACCAACCATGTTATGAGCAGAGAATAGGTGGCTGCCAATTTTGGTCTTTCTACTCATACCTTCTTTGTAAATTTTTTGAAATTCCACTGAAAAAGAACATTTTTTTTCTGGGGGAGGGATGGGCTGAGGCCTCAGAGGGGAGGGGCATCCTTGATCTAAAGCACCGTAAGGGGAGAACCATTCTCATTTGTGAGCATTTCAGGGGGGGTCACACCACACTTTTACATGTACATGTTGCTTTCCATGAATTAATTGTCCATTTAAAACTACCTTGGTTATAACAATACTAATATATTATATCTTGAATTCATGATACATAGTTTTCTTGAAGGACTTGGAACGTAACATATACCAATGTGAGGAGAGGGCTGTACCCAGAGGGGGGACTCTAAGGTTAAAATGCTAGGGATGTCAGGAAACTCGAATTTTGACCCTAAAAAATACCTGGTCGGAAAAAATTTCCACCCTAAAAAATACCCCTCAGTCTGAAAATACCCTAAAAAATACCAACAATTTTGACAGATTAAATTTTATTCTGGCCGTTTATTTAATATACATGAAATGTATCCTCTCGACTTTCAAAAACACTACCTTATTTGCGTGAGAACCCCCTAATATATAGATTTAGCCACTGGCTAAAAGCGGAGCTCCCGGTTACATATTTTTCTGTGTTGATGAACCCCCCCCAAAAAAATAGGCATGGCCTGTGGAAGTAAGATAAAGAACCTCTTTCAGAAAATAATAGGGTACTAACCCTTCCCAATGGAATGGTTCTAACAAAGAACAAGTGCAATAAAGAAATAAAGGAATTATTTGTCATGAGTTTTTTTAATTAAAATCACAATATATGTACATTACATGAGCAGTGTATTTTTATTAAAATGTGTCATTCCAGAAAATACAAATACCAACCATGTTATGAGCAGAGAATAGGTGGCTGCCAATTTTGGTCTTTCTACTCATACCTTCTTTGTAAATTTATTGAAATTCCACTGAAAAAGAACATTTTTTTTCTGGGGGAGGGATGGGCTGAGGCCTCAGAGGGGAGGGGCATCCTTGATCTAAAGCACCGTAAGGGGAGAACCATTCTCATTTGTGAGCATTTCAGGGGGGGTCACACCACACTTTTACATGTACATGTTGCTTTCCATGAATTAATTGTCCATTTAAAACTACCTTGGTTATAACAATACTAATATATTATATCTTGAATTCATGATACATAGTTTTCTTGAAGGACTTGGAACGTAACATATACCAATGTGAGGAGAGGGCTGTACCCAGAGGGGGACTCTAAGGTTAAAATGCTAGGGATGTCAGGAAACTCGAATTTTGACCCTAAAAAATACCTGGTTGGAAAAAATTTCCACCCTAAAAATACCCCTCAGTCTGGAAATACCCTAAAAAATACCAACAATGTTGACAGATTAAATGTTATTCTGGCCGTTTATTTGATATACATCAAATGTATCCTCTGGAGTTTCAAATACACTAGATCCTTCTTTCAAACATTTTGTACCTATGTACCTTATTTGTGTGAGAACCCCCTAAAAAATACCAGTATTTTTTCTAACCATACCATTTTTATTTTAGAACCCCTAAAAAATATCAGATTGCCGATTTTAACCCCTAAAAAATATGAATTCGAATATAGGGAGTCCCCGGGGGGGTTGTACCTTTTGAAGTCCCCTGCAGATGGGGGTACCCTGTGAGCAGTGGTTTCCTCCTCTCTTAGGCCGACAACAAGCGAGGGAGAGAAACCACTGTAAGGAAGTGCTTATTATTGATGATGGCATAGGGCGGGGGGAGGGGGGTTGCCTCCTCCTGGTGGGGGATAAAAAATGTTTTGCTACTGCCAAAGGAGGGGCTAAACAGAAAATGAAAGTGGAGTTGCACGGAACACTGACCCCCCCCCCCCCAAAAAAAAAAGCAAAAAACAACTACAATAAAAACATAAATAATGAACACTCCCTTAGCAAGTACCTTGTGACAGCATTGTTTATCCTTCAAAATTTCAAAATTTCTCCTCTCAAAATTTTAAAATAATAATAACAGCACTGCAAATGCATTAAATTGATTCTGTCTTGACAAGTATTTAGTAATCATGGACGGAAGAGGGGTGGGGGGGCTTCAAGCAGCCCCTTTAATTTTCAGCAGATTTTCAACTTTTCTGTCTTACTTATTGCTCCCAACCCCCCTAAAATCTGTTCTGCCATCCGTGTAATACTTATGTTAATATCAAGTTAATTTAGTGTTTGCCTTATGCCATGACCTGTCCAAGAGCCATCTCCCTGGCTGCTGCTTTATCACTGAAATTGAAAGAGAATAGGTGTCACTGATAAGCCTGATAAAACTTAAACATTGATCTTCTTTTTTCCAGTCTAATTTACCAATGCATATGGCATGGATATCATTATACATTTTAGTAACAGAACATACTGAAGTCCCTTAAGCCATAAAAATGACCAAAACATTCATGTCTTTCAGATTCGCCACTTTGAAAAGACTGCATTGACATTGGGAGGTACACAGATTGCCTCTGTTGCCCAACAATGGCAAAAGCATTTCAATCTGCTTCATGTAAAGGGGAAAAAGTGATTAAGAGGAAATCCACCAAGAAATCGAGTAATTTTGGTCACAAAGTTGAAACTTAGATGGAGTATTACAAACCAATTTCCTTGTTTGTGGCACTTTTTTACAGTTCTTGATAAAATAAAGAATTGGCGAAATCTAAGAAATAATTTTTCAAAGTTGTGAAGGAATGGTGCTGGCTGTTGGTGGTCATTTCATTTCATGCTTTTCAACCTATATAAATTGTATGGGTTTGGACAAATTTCAGGATTCATTTTCGATTGTTTGGTGTTGTAAGAAATGAATTCTTTTAGATTCTATCAAAAACAGTATGAAAGAAGTCTACTCTATGATTTTTTTACAATTGTTACTCGATTTTCAAATAGATTACCTTACTAGGTTGTTTGTTTTTCTTTTTTTCAATTAGAAAAAGTATTTGCATTACTGAGGATACGGATACTTTCACACGGTATTTTAATTTGGTATCCCCAAGATATATTTGAAAATGTTCGTGCCTTCCGACAGTGAACAAAGTAATCTAATGATTAAAATATCCACTTGCCTGTTTTATGCGGAATACACCGTGAAGCACACCCTATCATAACCAGAAAAATATCTTGGGAACCTACAAGATGCGTTTGGAGATTGCATTGCATAGTGTTTTTCCAAAGTTCGACCACGTTCAAGTCAAGATGGCTGCCTTCGCAAGCAAATATGCTTAAATCATAAATTCTCCCAAACTTTAAATACCACATACCTATGGCAACGGAAGTACTGTAGAATCGTTGTCAAATTGAAAATCACTTAAAAATGCGATGGTATTTCACTTGAAATCCTCAAATAAACAGTAAACACAATGAACTTTCCGTCATTTTCCAAGTAGCGTAGCGAGCCGCCGGGGCGCGAAAAAACGTGAATGAAAAATTTGCGATAGTTGTCGAATGTCACTTTTATACCTTTGAAAGGGTAAAACTTTTTAAAGCTAAAACTATGGTCAAATTTAAACGTGGCAAGGACCTACCTTGAGAATGTTTTTTTTTTCTTTTCACTTCACGGCACGACGACAGTCTTCCGAGTTTTGACCTTCCCTCTCCAATTATCTGGCGCTGTCCTTCTATCTTTCCTTCTGAGACTACTCCGAGACATGTTCTAGACGCTTTTTTCGTTAGTTTTCGTCTCTGCCTTTTTAAATCATCTTCAGGTTTCGACATTTTGGCTAGGGCTACCTCCATCTTCTTGTTGTGAACATTAATTTCCCGTTCTCTCTCGATCAAGCGGTCGCATTTGTCTTCCGACATGTCATTCCCTGCTGTATTTCCCCTCCATTCTCCGTCCCTCGCTCTTCTTTTCCTTTGTGAAACAACCGTGTTCATCGACATATTATCTGTCTCCGCTTCATTGCTGTAGACTTTTAGTCTAAAATACCTTGATTTGACAGATTGCTTTAGAAACGTTTCAGTTTTTGATAAAGGACAAGAAAATACTTTTCCTTCACTTGTCGAAAATTCAAACACGAAATAACAAAATCTCTAAACATCTCTACAAATAAAAATCGCCAACTAAATTCAAGCGCGCGCGTGCTCATTTTCCCGCTCAAAACTGATGGGTTGCCTGTGCGACGACGGACACACGGAAACCGGAAGTCCATCACAGAATCGGTCGATGCATATACACTTTTGTTTTGTTCCTTCTTCTCCTGCATGAAGCTATGGGGCTCCGCTAAAAAATACCTATTTTTCTTACTATACCGTTTTTTATTTTCGAACCCCTAAAAAATACCAGATCGCCGATTTCAACCCCTAAAAAATACGATGGTCACCCTAGCATTCGAATATAAGGAGTCCCCTCCCCCCGGGATAATATCACTATCATGCTCAACCCCATCCGAGAATTGCTCATTAGCTTTGTCAAACAATCATTTTTATACCCTAGTGCTGCTTAGATCCATCACAGAATTATCTGTCCATTAACAATTTGGCTCTCATATTCAAGAAAGCATCCACACTGTTTTTCATAACCGATTGCGAGAACTGTTTTATTTGATTCTTCAGAGTTTATGCAAATAATCTAACAAGCTTTACCTTTCATTCAGCACGAAACCAGAAAATCTCTTTCTATCTCCTTCATTTTGCAGTTGCAGAAGAGCATTATACACTGCTCTAACAGAGGCCTATAATGTTTAAAGAAATGTCAGCAAAATTTAAGTGTCAAGTGCCAATAAATAGTCTACACAAATCATTAGATACAAAAGGCGAAGCAAAGCATTCAGTTGGAATAAACTGAAATGCTTTGCTTTCCGTTTTCTAAAATCAATTTGTGCAGATTATTTAGTTCTCAATAGGCCAGTAATAGGCCAGAGCTGCATTGTGGGTAACTTTTGAGCCCTAGAACAGTGTTTGGTCCCCCCACACTCATGAATGTGCTAAACGCTTCCAACGCCGGCAATTAATTTCAGGTTTTTCAAACTCAAATATTCCTTATGATGGAAATGGCTAAAGGAACATGATTTGTTTTTTCTACACGTACCTGGCAATCTGCAGAAGCCTTTTTTCGGTGGCGCCGACCTTGATGCAGCCATCATCACATATCTCTGATATTATACCCATGTTTTTTTTGCAAAATGTCAGCCAAAAATATGTTGTTTATAGTTGCATGTTATTGTTTCAGCATACGGATAGTTCCAGTGATGAAACATCAGATGAGGAAGCACCCGAAGAATGGACTGGTGGACTACAAAGTCTACTAGATGAGATGCAAGCAGGGACAAATACTCCTGTTGAGCCACCAAGCCCACACCTATCCCCAAGAAGCCAGTACAAGGACCTTGTTATGTGGATGTTGTATTTTCTGCTTGTTTGGCAGACTGCCTGTCACAATGGTCTTGAGTGACAATGGTCTTGAGTGGCTTTTGTGTTTCATGTCAAAGTTCTTCAATGTCATTGGCTTACAATCTTCTTACGTTGCTGGGATTGCTGCCATATTTCCAGGAACATTGTATATGATGCGGAAGTTTCTTGGTTTAGACCGGGACTGCTTCACTAGGTATGTAGTCTGCCCAAAATGCACAAAAAATTATCTGTCGCACCAGTGCACCATGATATCCAATGGGAGGCAGGTTGCTCTGCGGTGTACTAATATGGTTCAGAAGAGAAGGAGCAGAGTTGAATGTGGACACCAACTGATGAAGGAAGTTTTACTCTCAGGAAACAAAAAGGCCTTTGTTCTACTGAAGGTATATTGTTTTAACAGTATCGTTGAAACTTTGGCCAAGTTTGTGAAGCGCAGTGGGTTTGAGGAGAAGTGTGAGCTATGGCGAGCTAGAGAAGTCAAGGAGGGAGAATATGGTGATGTTTATGATGGGCAAGTATGGCAAGACTTTATGAACTAAAGGAGCAACCATTTCTGCAGAAGGAACGAAATTATGGTCTCATGATGAACTGTGACTGGTTCCAGCCATACAAACGCCGGAATGATTTTTCTGTTGGTGTTATATATTTTGTTATTATGAATCTACCAAGGCAAGAGCGCTTCAAGCGAGAGAATGTTATTTTAGCTGGCATTGTGCCTGGACTTAAGAAAGAACCTGCTTCTCTAAACGAGTTCTTAATTCCTATAGTGGATGAGCTTAAGGCCCTGTGGAAGGGTGTGAGCTTTTTTACCTGTGTGTCAAGTTTCGGGCAGCATTGCTGTGTGCATCTTCAGATGTACCTGCGGCAAGGAAACTATGTGGCTTCCTTGGACATGCAGCACGACTTGGGTGCTCACGCTGCTTCAAGCAATTCCCAGGAGGCCTTATTGAGAAGACAGATTACTCTGAATTTCAGCGTGAGAATTGGGAGCCAAGGACAGACAGAGAACAGAGACGCAGGGCAAACATTACTCTTCGTGGCAGAAGTAAAAGTGAAAAGAAGAAACTGGAAAGCAAGTTTGGTGCACGCTACACCACATTACTTAATTTAGAGTATTATGACTCTGTCCGATTCTGCGTCATCGACCCGATGCACAATTTGTTGCTTGGGACTGCAAAGTCGATGTTATGGGTGGAGGATGGCATTCTAACGAAGGCGGATTTGAGTGAGCTTGATGTGCGAATTACTAACATGAATGTCATGACAGATGCTGGGCGGGTACCTTCTGGGATCTCGTCAAATTATGGATCGTTCACTGCCGAGGAATGGAAAAACTGGACGGTTTTGTTTTCCATGTACTGCTTAAAGGGCATGCTGCCTGATGATCATTTGAAGTGTCGGCAGTCCTTTATTCTGGCATGCCGGACGCTCTGTAGACCGTTTGTAACATCAACTGACATCACTAAGGGAGACTTCATGCTTCTCAAGTTCTGTAAAACATTTGAGAAACTTTATGGCACTTCAGCGGTAAAACCGAACATGCACTTGCATGGACATTTAAGGGAGTGTATTTATGACTACGGACCACTTTACGGGTTTTGGTGTTTTAGTTTCGAACGCTATAATGGGCTCCTCGGAAGCTTCAAGACCAACCATCACACCCCCGAGATACAGATCATGAGGAAATTAATTGTAGCGGAGCTCCAGCGCGGGCCGAAGGCCCGCGCAAGCGGGGCACCATACCTAAGGGAAAAACGTATACCATCGAGTTGATTTTTGAACGTCACGGGCATTTTGGATCATTTTGATGACGTCATTGATGGCGTGAGGGAACGTGACTTTGGTGTAGAGTTCCTCTGATGGTCTTTGAAAGTTTGTCCAAGTTTGGCTTCTAGAGAAGCTTCCCTTCGGGAGATATGATTTTTTCTTTATTTTTCTGGTATTAAACCTATAGTGTCCGCCGTCCGTCCGCCGTCCGTCCGTCCGTCGTCCGTGTACACATGGGAACCCTGTGGTATGCAAAGAAAAAATTATATCTCCTCAAGGGAACATCCTAAGACAGCCATACTTGGGATATTTTGTCTATGCCACAAGGGGGGTGCTGTAGCACGGTCACGTGATGTGACGTCATCGATGACGTCATCTATGCTTAAAAAATGAATATCTCGTGAAGAGAAGACTCTAAAACAACCAAACTTGGGTAGTGTGGTCTAGGTCACCAGATGAGCGAAATGAAGTGGTCACGTGATGTGACGTCATAGATGACGTCATCTATGCTTGAAAAATGAATATCTCGTGAAGAGAAGACTCTAAAACAACCAAACTTGGGTAGTGTGGTCTTGGTCACCAGATGAGCGAAATGAAGTGGTCACGTGATGTGACGTCATCGATGACGTCATCTATGCTTGAAAAATGAATATCTCGTGAAGAGAAGACTCTAAAACAACCAAACTTGGGTAATGTGGTGTAGGTCACCAGATGAGCAAAATGAAGTGGTCACGTGATGTGACGTCATCGATGACGTCATCTATGCTTGAAAAATGAATATCTCGTCAAGAGAAGACTCTAGAACAACCATACTTGGGTAGTGTGGTCTAGGTCACCAGATGAGCAAAATGAAGTGGTCACGTGATGTGACGTCATCGATGACGTCATCTATGCTTGAAAAATAATATCTCGTGAAGGGAAAACTCTAAAAGAACCAAACTTGGGTAGTGTGGTCTAGGCCACCATATGATCGAAATGAAGTGGTCACGTGATATGACGTCATCGATGACGTCATCTATGCTTGAAAAATGAATATCTCGTGAAGAGAAGACTCTAAAACAACCAAACTTGGGCAGTGTGGTCTTGGTCACCAGATGAGCGAAATGAAGTGGTCACGTGATGTGACGTCACCGATGACGTCATCTATGCTTGAAAAATGAATATCTCGTCAAGAGAAGACTCTAGAACAACCAAACTTGGGTAGTGTGGTCTAGGTCACCAGATGAGCAAAATGAAGTGGTCACGTGATGTGACGTCATCGATGACGTCATCTATGCTTGAAAAAATAATATCTCGTGAGGGGAAAACTCTAAAAGAACCAAACTTGGGTAGTGTAGTCTAGGCCACCATATGATCGAAATGAAGTGGTCACGTGATATGACGTCATCGATGACGTCATCTATGCTTGAAAAATTAATATCTCGTGAAGACTCTAAAGCAACCATATAAACCATGTACACATGGGAATCCCTTTCATTCACATAGGAGCTCCGCTTTTAGCCTGTGGCTAAATCTATATATTATCTTCATTTTCGGATGACCTCTCACTGCCCCAGAGTTTCAAGGACGATTTTGAACCTATTTTATTACGAGACGGATGCTATGTGGAACACGGAACAATTGTGAACACCCGAACACTTGAGCTGGCCGCGTCCTGTCGCCTGGAAGAGTTTGACTGGGGAGATATAAGCATGGTTACCCTCCCTGACCGATGCGTTAGAATTGCACTAGTCAAAGATGACCTTGAACAGTTAATGGATACCTACAAGGCTTTATACCCTCATGTCGATCTGTCTGACTGCCATCCTTCTCAACTTATCCGCAGGTATGATAGAGTAGAGGTAGGCATGGAGTTGTTCGGGTCAAAACTGTCGTCTCGCAATTTGCGATCTGCGAGGATCAGAGCATCCTGGCTTGCTCCTGATGGTAGCATCAACACTTCGTCGCTCTCTATCAGGCCTGGTTTTGTCATGAACTTCTTCAAGCATGAGATGAAGATCAATTGTTGTTGGAAGAAACATGTCTTTGCTTCTGTGGTGTGGCACAAGGAGCACCCAGACAAGGACTATTTTGGGAACCCAGTCGAGGTTTGGAGAGAAAAGGAATTTGAGCTGAGTGGGTCTTGCTCGTTTGTGCCTGTTCAGCGAATAGCTGGGAAATTTGCTGCTGCCTCGCATAACATTTCCAGTATTGACAGTCTGATTGTTAGCCCTCTGGCACCCAATATTTACATTTGAATAAGAACCAAGAACTTTGATTGGGCAATTCCAGAAAATATATGTACCCCGGGGAGGGGCGGCACTAATTTTTGACATTTTTGACACTAATTTTGTGGCTGCGGCACTTTTTGACATTTTCTGGTAGAATTGTGCAAATTTTGCCATAAAACGATGCAGTAACCAACGTTTAGCAGCTCATATCTTTAAGACGGATCCATTAGAAAAAAGTCGTATTTGATATTTTGTTTCTAATTGTATAAGGATTCTCTATGCAAAAGAATCAAGCTTATCTGACTTTACCTGCCATTTTGGGTTTATGTCGAGTCAGGCAGTTCTGGCTGTGTCTGAGGGTCAAAACTTTCGTACGGGCACACACTCATCTTACCAACTGCTCATGCTATTACTCTATTCACTCTACTCGCTCACTAATCTTACCAACTGCTCATGTTATTACTTTATTCACTCTACTCACACTACTCACTCACTCATCTTACCAATTGCTCATGCTATTACTCTATTCACTCTACTCACTCACTCATCTTACTAACTGCCCATGCTATTACTTTATTCACTCTACTCAGTCTACTCGCTCATTTATCTTACCAAACTAATCTTACCAACTGCTCATGCTATTACTTTATTCACTCTACTCACTCTACTCGCTCACTCATCTTACCAACTACTCATGATATTACTTTATTCACTCGACTCACACTACTCAATCACTCATCTTACCAACTGCTTATGCTATTACTTTATTCACTCTACTCACTCACTCATCTTACCAACTGCTCATGCCATTACTTTATTCACTCTACAACAACAACAAACAAACAACAATAACAACAACAACAACAAAATACTTTATTTGTCCTCTGAGATAATTAATTACATAGTATTGGAAATAGATTATAGCGGAACTCTGGTGGAGCCCCGTAGGCTAATGTGTGGCATTAAAACAAAATGAAATAAAATTAAACAAAAATGAAATAAAAGTAACCCATCGAGCACATTTCGCGTGGTTATAATTTCCGATGGACAGCCGCTGGTCTAAGTATCGCGGACGTGGTCCGCCGTCGTTTGCCGTCGTTTTGTGTACCCAGGCCAGGTTCCTCAGCCTGCCCCATTGCCAACACAGCTAAGAGTAATGTCGGAGCGAGAATTTTCAAGTTCTCATGGCAAAATCAAATGTAAATCGACTTTTCTGCCAAAATAGCAATCGCTAGTATATATTTTACATGTCAGCGACGTTTTTGATCGTGATTGTTGGCAGAGTGGAATGAAATTGAAGTGTAGACTGTGAAGTAATCGATGAGAAAATCAACTTCACATGTTTAATCACGCTATGAACGGCTTTTGATTGCAAAGAGAAGAACAAGAATTGCACAGGATTGTTTCAACTAAAGCACGGAGGGGATTAAGTTGTCCAAAACAAGGATTTAACTCAACAATCGACTCTTTAACTTCACGCGTGCTCGACGAGAAAAACATTTCACTCGATAAGAGGGAACTTTGTGCATGCTGATTCCCGGGATAAACATTAGATGGGAAAAGGCCATAGAACTTTATGCCACCCGTTACATGGAAATCCTTTACAGGCGTTTAGCAAGGAAGGAAACTGAAAGAAGAAATTGAAGCTGGTAAAGCTGTTGTTTAAAATGAGACGCTTTTCCATTCAAGACGAAAACCAGAGAAACAATTTATTGGCTGAATTTATGAAACACGAAAGCTAAATTAACTTAACTACTTAATAGACCTTTCCGAAGTTTTTCTTATTTCCACAGGAGGCCACGGAGAAAAATTCCCTCACCATAGCTGGAAAGAGCAGCCCAAAATTAGTAAAATTGGAAAGTTTCAGAGGAAAATCTTCTGAAATAACAAAGAAATAGCCTGGCAAATTTCTCGAATTTTGTGTACGTTCGTATAGGATTTGCGACCAAGCCTCCAAAGTTTGCATCATCGGTATGCAAGATTTCTCGTTTGCCGAACGAATCGGTATTAAAATCGCGAACTTTACCTTGCCATTTCTTCATTATTTAAAAAGATTTTCCTCTCAAACTTTCGCATTTTACTAATTTCAGGCTGATCTATCCAGCTATAGTGATGGATTGTTTCTCCGTTGCTTCCTGTGGAAATAAGAAAAACTTCGGAAAGGTCTATTAGCGTTTATTATTCAGCACATCGATACACTGCCCAAATATGGTCATTGGAACGCCAATAGCTGTCTTCTGTACATGACAGCTATCCTGCGATATCCGTCTCTGAGGAAAATGTGATGTTTTGAGCTCGTAAATAATACACAAAAGTCACTTTTTTCGTTTTTTTTTATGCTTTCGATGTGCTGAATAATAAAACCATTATCCTGCTCGATTTGCAGAATATCGTCTGATTTTAGCCAACTCGGGACTTCGTCCCTCGTCGGCTAAGTATCAGACGATATTCTGCGCAATCTCGCAGGATAATGGTTAAATATTAGTTCTGAATTTTTAAATAGTACCAAAGCTTGAGTATTGGAACTAAAAATAGATGTTTGGTGCGAGGAAAAGGCGTTGGTTATCGGTTTTAAGGGTGATTCGTGATGTTCTTCAAGCTGAAGCCATTTAATCGATTTCACACAAACATATCTAATATCCACAATAAACTACGTAAAATCTATCCTAAATAGCCCATTGTTAGACTCCTCTCATCTACAATCTTAGACAGATTAGTTGGCTAAAATTGATATCCCGCCCTCTCCCCCGCCCCTCTCAATGTTGGATGGGCTAGGCAAAAGATTTTGGGCGTTTTTTACCAACATTGAAGGGGGGGGGGGGGGGGGGGGGGAGAAACGATGACGAATAAAGAGGTAACGTGTTGCATGCTTGCTAAAAGGTCAAGTCAACAAATTATTCAAGATAATCAGTCGAGGATTGTAGCTCTCTGGTTAGACACTGCTATAATTCATGGGGACATCGCGTAGACTTTATTATATCCATTTTGAAATCACATTTATCTCTATCTCGGGTATCGATCATTCATAAGCTCTATTTTGCGATTTTCCTCGAAAAGGAGAAGCCAGGAACACCGGACATCTCTTTGCGTGCAAAACAGTTCATTATGTATGCAGAAAAGTCTATGGAAAATTGGAGAGTTTGTGGCTTGAAAAACATACTGAGTGGATTGTTGGGTCTTTCTTGGTGTTGCAAGATGTATTGTATTTTGGATTGGAGCTATTGTATTCCATCTTATTGTCTCGTTCTACGGTCTTTTGTCTTCTATTGTCTTTATGCCTCTGGTGCCTTGCAACACCAAGAAAGAGCCGGATTGTTGTTCTCCTTCAAAAACATCTCTATTGTGCTTGGCATGATCTCGAGGGACTCTGGCTCATAGTCTTCGCCATTATTTTTACTTCTGCATAAAACTTGCCAAGAACTTTATCTAACTCGCCGGGTGCCATGACATTTTCGTAAAATCCTGATTTTCAAGATGGCGGAAGGAGCTGATCGGACAGGAGAGAGGTCACTTTTTGAGAAAAATACTTAGCACTAGAAATTATATTAAAAGATAATTGTGCCTTGTTTATATGGTGATTGTCTTGTCTTCTTTTCTACGGTTTAAGAGCCCTTTTAGGCATGAAATCTAGTGTTGTTATCTCTTGTCTGACTCATCCCAACAAACCCTTTTGTGCAACAACAACATTGAATTCCATGCTCGAAGTCAGCTCTTAAACCCCAGGAAAGAAGACAAGACAATCAACAGCAGATAAACAAGGAGCAATTACGATTCAATCTATTTTCAAGTTCTGGAGCATTTTACTCCAAGAATGTCCATTTCGTATGGCATTTGGATTGTCCTGTGAGCCTCATGTTTTTTTGCTGGACTCAGCATTTGGATTTGGTGCAGGATGTGGTGGATTATTTGCTTCAAAACTGTCAATGTTCTGAGGAAAAGTATTCTTCAAGGTACTGTAAATAATGAAAGTTATTCAAAGTTTTGTTTAATGTGATTTTTGTTATCAAGCAAACGGAGAAAGGGGAGATTCCACACCCAAAAGTGCAGGAAAATTGTTTTTCTGCTATTATTTTCCTGCAAATTTAATTGGTCAGCGCCTTGTAAT
This sequence comes from Scolanthus callimorphus, assembly GCA_033964015.1. NCBI lineage: Eukaryota > Metazoa > Cnidaria > Anthozoa > Actiniaria > Edwardsiidae > Scolanthus > Scolanthus callimorphus. Next base: position 40,606 of record CM066916.1, on the reverse strand, counting down.
ACTTAAATCTGATTGGTTAATTTTTTTCTAGTGTAAAATTCTGATTGGCTGAGATAAAGATGCGATTCAGGCTCCAGATAATGTGATTCATGCTCAAATCGCACTGCTGAGGGCCAATCAGATTTCAGGATTTGCTAGTGATTTCGAAATGGATATAATAAACACTGTTATTATAACTGACACTATCGTAAATCTGATTGGCCGAGAGCAAACAATCAATTCTCTATGTCACATGAACTTGACATGCTAAATGCAATATCTGGAGTGGATATTGCATTTAGCATGTCAAGTTCAAAGTCCGCACGTTCCCAAGCCCCTCATCCAAGTCTTCATTTTCAATTTCAACAAATCCATTTTGGCATTGTATCAATTTGTATATTTTTTAAGAATAATAAAACAAATTATTTAATTCAGTTTTGCATGACATCGTGAGTTAGCAAAACCTCGTGCCTGTGTTATCTGCCGCAGCCTTTGGGAGATGACACAGGCCTCGGTTTTGCTTACTCACAATGTCATGCTCAACCTCAACCAATAATTGCTTATGAACGTGAGGTGAAATCATAGCAAAAATATCAATCAGATGGGTAAAATATAAATCATAGTTATTGAGATGGTAGTGCCTAAAACAGTTTTCATATACATTGAGCTCACTATCACAAATCTGATTGGTCGAAAGCAAACAATAAAATATTCAATGTCATGTTAAAGATATCACATTCAGCTTGTCAAGTTCAAAGTCGGTTGTTCCCAAGCCGCTCGTCCGTGTTTGCATTTTGGAAGGGAACAAAGCCATTTTGAATAGTCATTTGGCAAATTGTATCAAATTGTCTTCTTAAAGTGCAACTACTCAAATCAAGGCCACCAAAGCAAATTTTCTTGTATACTGATTTTTAATTCTAATTGTGTGTTTCCAGAAATTATCTCCCCCCCCCCCCCCCAAAGGGATTGGAAATGCCAGAGGGGTGGGGTGGGGGGTGGGTCAATTTACTTGATCTTTTCCATACAAATACTGTATTTTTCTTCAGAAATTCCAGACGGGGACACTTTTCAACACCCTTCCGTTGGGGGGGGTACGGGATATTTTTGGAACCACACATTTTAAGAAACAGGTAACAAGCGTTTTGCCCAATTGGTTTCATGAGGTTTTGAAAAAGCCTCAACAAGCATACAATTAACAAATGAACTTATCCTGTGCTTTTCATTATGTTTATGCTTATATGCAGCCTTTAAATCATTGGTGGAAAATGTTCATTAGCCCACTTGATTTCTCTACATTCAGCCTTACTGCATGTGCTCATAATCTCATTTTTGCATCTTATTGATATTCAAAGCATATTATTCTCTAGCTCTGCCAAGTAGCCTGATTCTTTGTTCCTTCTGCAAATGATGTCACAGAAATAATCACCTATTGGTTCCTGTGATTCACACTTCCCGTGCGCTACAGGGGAGGGGCATGCCCTTATATTGTTATTCTTTTTTATGTTTACCTGCTGATTGATGCTATCTGATCTACCTTCCTGGTAATTTTGGATTTGAACCACACCCACTGGAATTACAGTGAATTCTTTATGACCAACGTGGCTTTTCGTGTTAAGGATGTTATGTTACACAAGTTTTTTTCTTCAAGACAAGAAGACCAGCATAAAAATTATGTGTCTCTTGACTGAATTGAATTGAATTAAAATTAAATGCTTTATTTTATGCATTATAAGACAACGTTTTATTTTAGGGATGGGGTGTGTCAATTTTCATTTCGCTGACTGTCAATCTGCATTTTGTTGGCTGAGGTTGTGGACAGCTGCAAAACAAAGGGAGTTTCGACCCAGCGCAGAAGTCTATTTTCCTCACGAACCTCAGCCAGCGAAATGCAGAGAAAAGAAGCCTCTGCTAGCAGGGAACACACAAATGTGTTGTATCTATTGATCATATGCTTGATCATGATTAACAAATTTGTAAGAAAATTTGCTTGGGTAGCCTTGGTTTCAGTAGTCGCACAACAGGAATGCCAGAACAAGTAAAATAACTCATAATGTTAATGAGGCACCATTTAAAAAGCCTACAGGCCCTGGGGTGAGCACAGGGCCTGAAATACAGTAAAATTTACCTGATCTTCCTTTCTTTTTGGAGGAGATTCTAGAGTTGGTCACTTTTAACACCTTCCCTGGTATTTTCTGGAACCACACAATATCGAAGGAAGTTTTTTGTTAGGTAATCTCATTCAAAGGTCGACTCTGCTTCAGTAATTAAACGAGCCTCAGGGGAATAAAACAAAGGATAAAAATAATTCCTTTTTCGGTGCTGATGTGAGGTATTTTGCCCGTATTTTGTTTTATTTTCCTGACTCTTGCACTGAAGTGGGAACTTAGTAATATAGAATTTGGTCTATTGGTCCTGTTTTTGAGGTTTTTGGAGGGGCATGATTGTTGGCTGACGCTCAAGCAAAAGCACTATTAAATTAGGAATATTTTACCAGAGTTGCATGTGGCATTTTATTTAGAGGAGAATATCTCAAAAACACCTACACATCTCATCGTTTTCTTAAAGAGATTTTACATGTAAATGTATTTTTTAAAAACAACACTTTACTAACGTCTTATTCTCAATGCCATTATGCTTATTTTATAAATAAAAAAATAGAAAAAAAAGGAAAGTGGGACAAAAAGCTTGTGTCTATAGGTACTGAAAATTTGTTTACCTGAGATAAACAAATGTAAAATAAAATTATTTTCAACCACTATAGTTTTGGTGGGGTGTTAAAGAACGTGCAAATTAGATAACTGAGTGAAAATGTTGTAAAATTGTAGGTACTACAGGATCACCTTTTCCAGTGATTGGCCAGATGGTCAGTGGAGTTGTGTGTATTATTGTCGGCGTGTGAGTTCCGCTTTTAAGGCAGTGCCTAAATCTATATATTAGCGGGGAGAACAAAGCTACTTAAAAATAGCAAAGGCTAGTCGAGTTAAGTAGCTAAAAGTCAGACAGATCATATCAGGATTAAGTAAAGAGTACTATGAGGACTAAAATTCACTCAACTATACGGAGCTAGCGAAAACATGTCCGCCATAGCTGACAGACCGCTGACCCATTCCGCTCTACTCGCTCTACCATCTTACCAACTGCTCTATTACTTTATTCACTCTACTCACTCTTCTACTCACACACTCATCTTACCAACTGCTCATGCTATTACTCTATTCACTCTACTCGCTCTTACCAACTGCTCATGCTATACACGAGTTGCAATACCCGCGGGAGACTAGGTTCTAGCTCAATTGACAACACGAAAACGAGGTCGGTCCTTGGTAGCCATTTTGGGTGCTTGAATAGCTCGCTCTAAGACTAAAATATGGTTTTAAACTGCTGTGTGCCGGGCTGCACCACCAAAAATATCGACACAATGGAGAAAAACTCTCACACTATCAATTTCCGAACGCAAAAACCAAGCGAGGCGCATTCTTGAGGAAAGAATGGATAAACGCTATACGAAGAGATGTCGGAGACTACTTCACCCTCGATGACCGGCACACAAAAGTGTGCATAGGCATTTTAAACCAAATGATTTCCTTTGTACGCTTGCTGGCCTAAGAAACTCAAGCAAGGGCAATTCCGTCTGAATTTGGTTGGAACAAGGACACGAAAACGAAACGGAAGCTCCAAAAATGCGGGTATTATCGAGCCCAAAGCCCAAAAAGACACAGCGAAAAACCCAGCGAGACAATAACTCTTGTAAACAGAAAGAGGTCGCCTGCCAGACTGAAACGGTCAGTGAAAGTGAAAACCCTGGTACAGAAGAACACCTCGGGCTACAAGAAAACATAAAAAAATGGAAGAAAAGGTAAATGAGTTGCAAGAGATGAACAAAACGCTGCGTCAACAACTGGAGCAAATAAACGCAAAACTTCAAGTCACGATGCGAAATTTTGCAAGATTGTCAAAAACAATCAGAACGTGTCTTTGAACTAAAAAAGTTCCTGGGCAATGACGATGCAATTAGCTTTTACACTGGTTTTCCAACTACATATGTCTTTGAGAGTGTTTTTGCATTTTGCAATCCTGGAGTAAATGGAGAGTATAAATCTTCGAGTCATTCTGAGAGTAACGAAAAAGTTGGAGGGAAACCAAGATCACTAAAACCTAAAGAGGAATTTTTTATCACCCTCTGCAGACTTCGACAAGGGTTCCCAGTTGCACATATTTCTCATTTGTATGGAATAAGCAAGTCAAAATTGTCAAGAATTGTGATCTCATGGGTTTTGTCAAGTCTGTATTTGGCCCTCAAGGGAATTGGTTCATGAACATATGCCTGATGCATTCAAAGAAAAATACCCAAGCACAAAAGTAATAATTGACTGTACAGAGATTAAGTGTCAAATGCCATCAAGCCTTCTTCTCTGGTGGCAGCATTAGTTTCATCAGTGAACTCTACATTGGCCGAATTTCCGACAGAGAAATTGTTGTGCCCAGTGGATTTCTTGACCAGGACTTTGATGTGGGCGACTCGGTGATGGCCGATAAGGGTTTCCTCATTCAGGATCTCCTCCCTCCTGGGGTTTCTTTGAACATACCCCCTTTCCTTGGGGAACAGGTACAATTCAGTGCTGCTGACACAATAGCAACTCAGTCTATTGCTTCGCTGAGAGTACATGTCGAGAGAGCGATAAACAAGATAAAGAACTTGCGATTTTGGGATAGGGTTATCCCCATTTGTTTATTTGGGAGTATAAATCAGATGTGGGCAGTCTGTGCTTTCTTGTGTTATCTTCAGAATCCCATTATTAGTGCATAACTTCAAAACTGGCCTGGGTTGCTTGATCGAGCAGGATTAGTTTGGCAGTTACCTTTATTTATGCATGGGTATGAGAATTAAACCTGGTTAAAGCCTAGTTTCCATATAGTCTTATAAAATAATTGAGATAGTTCGCTCTGATTGGCAGAGAGCTGTGTTTCATAACTTTATGAAGGTCATAGAAATGAGGCCACAACATGGCAATTCGGCAGATGCGCTATTGAAACTTCTTCTCCTGCACATGATTCTTCTTCTTCCCTTTTATAAAAGAAATAAAACATATTTTCTGTGCTTTCGTATAGTTTTGAAAACCTTGGCTTTTGTTTGGGAGAATTCTCGAGTCAGATCATGAAGCACTCGACTTTGTCTCGTGCTTCATGATCTGCTCTCGAACTCTCCCAAACAACGGCTTGGTTTTCAAAACTCTATGAAGGCACAGAAAAAAATGTTTTATTACTTAATTATCTGTTGCATCAGTGAACCATGAAACATTGAAAATTGGAATTATTCTTTTGTTTCACAGTTGACTGATGTGACAGGTAAGACTATACGGAAACTAGGCTTTAGAGCTAATTAAGACAGATTTTGTTTAGAACGTTGAGCAATTTCCCCAGAAAGTGGCCAAAAACCTTGTTACTCAAAATTATAAAAGTTGCTGCTTTGAATTTGGTGTCATTTGAAATGTATTCATGGTAGTGTTCTTGTATTATTGTCCCAGTAAAAAACCTCCAGTGAAAGCTGAGAAAATGAATTTTAGTTTTTACAGATGTATTTTTGGCACCTAAAATGGTTATGTTAATTTCAGTCTATATAGATTCTATATAATTTTTCAAACCTTTGACTGCTTATTTCTGTGGCGGAACAAACTCAGCCCTTTTTTCTTTTGTGATATTTTTTAATGTGGACTAAAATCTATAAATTAATGATTGAGTAACATGATTTTCGGCCAAATGTTGCTCGATGTTGTAAAAAAATCTGTCTTAATCTAATTTCACACTACCCAGCCCTAATGTTTACAATTTAATTTACTTTACTTTATTCCCAATAACTCAGGTATACTTTACTAGCAGGTCAGTGAAAAAATCCTTATTTCTATAACAGTCAATACAGTGCACTTTGGGGTGATGGTCAAAGTGCACTTGCCTAAGAAATTTTGCCTTTATGGCAGATGAAGCTACAATGGCGGACAAAAGTGTTGAGACACTTGCACCCATTACTCTTCAATTCTACTAAAACCCGAAATGGTTTAGTCCCCCTCCCCTCCCCCCACCCATTCAATGTTGGTCATGTGTGGCAAAAGTTGTGCCGGGGTCCGGAGCTCAACATTGAAAAGGGGAGGGGGTGAAAACAGGCTGGTTTACCGGGGAGAGGTCTTTTGGACATAGCCGACCAATTTTACGTGTGTGTCTCAACGACTTTCGTCCACCATTGTCTGAAAACATAAATAGAAAAAGGGGTTGCTTTACGCCGTTGTCTCTCAGTAAAGAATGTAATTTGTTAATGAATCGTAAATAGAGGACCAGAGATAGCATTTCTGAAAAAAGAAATTCGTTTTAAATTCGAATTGACGTTGTTAAGGCTTAAACAATTCTCTCAGATTGGGAACCCTGTGGTTTTTGCCAGTGACGACTAAGGGAATTGGGAGCGTGCGTTCTGTCTCCGAACTAAGTGAATACAAATCATGGAATTGCTGCGTGAATGTTCATCTGATTGAGGTAGCGAAGAGTCTGTAGGGAAGGCATTGCGTTGGTTTTATCTTGTAACGTATGGCCAAGCGGACATAAGTTTAAAAGGAGGGAAGATTTCGTAATGCGCCATGGAGAGTCGGTAAATCGGCAATTCGGTAAATCGGTAAATCGACCATTTCGGACACGAGTTTCTTAGGAACTATGCAATGTAGCTCATAGAGAAAGTAAACTTGAAGTAATCTAGTACTACTCTAGTGACTCGTGGTGAGCAAGAAAGAAATGCTTAGCTTTCAGTACGATAAACCACGATTAACCACGTAAACCCTGAATAAAATAAAGATCTCTTTTCATTATAATTTTCGTGGTTTATCGTGGTTAACCGTGGTTTATCGATACTTTTTGGAATTCAGCGCCACCATTTCGTGCTCGGTAGAAAGAGCTTCATGAGAAAGACGGCATTTCTTCTTTTCATGTTGATATATGTGTGTTTGGATTAAATATTAAGGGTTGTTTCTTAGCTCTGCGGGGCTCCCTGTGGATAACTTCACTGGGAGGGAGGGGTGGGGGACACATGACAAGCCGCATGCCGAATACGATCTAGGAGAAACACTTCTTCTTTTTAAATTTTCTGTATGTAAAATCAATTTCTACACTCATTACAATCAAAAAACATACAATAAATATGCAGGATACATAGTTAACATTCAATTCTTTTCCCCCTTTTTTCGACTATCAGATCTAAGGATCGGTTTCTAACTCAATCATTCTGTTTTAGTGTTCCAATTAATGCAGTTTTTCAACTGATATAAGCCCGATCTTGAATTTTTCAGTCTCAGACATATTTTCTGGGCCGAAATGTTTTGATCTATATGTGCATAGTAAATGTACGCAATGTTTAGCGGAGAAACAGGACAGTGAAACATCATCACGCTTGCTGACACAGCAGTGATATGAAAAAAGCCGCGAATGGCGCGCGCTCAGGTTGACCTTGATTTGTTAGTAATTTCTGACTGTGACGTCACTAATTAAAAAATTACCTAGCAACGTTATCCTTGTTCCATACCTTACTTGGAAAAAATACATGGTCTAATACGTTAAATGTCCGATAGGAAAAAAAGGCACCAAAGTAGTATAGCCTACTGTGTTTTTGCCTCAGGTCTGAAAACATAAATAGAAAAAGGGGTTGCTTTACGCCGTTGTCTCTCAGTAAAGAAATGTAATTTGTTAATGAATCGTAAATAGAGGACCAGAGATAGCATTTCTGAAAAAGAAATTCGTTTTAAATTCGAATTGACGTTGTTAAGGCTTAAACAATTCTCTCAGATTGGAACCCTGTGGTTTTTGCCAGTGACGACTAAGGGAATTGGGAGCGTGCGTTCTGTCTCCGAACTAAGTGAATACAAATCATGGAATTGCTGCGTGAATGTTCATCTGATTGAGGTAGCGAAGAGTCTGTAGGGAAGGCATTGCGTTGGTTTTATCTTGTAACGTATAGCCAAGCGGACATAAGTTTAAAAGGAGGGAAGATTTCGTAATGCGCCATGGAGAGTCGGTAAATCGGCAATTCGGTAAATCGGTAAATCGACCATTTCGGACACGAGTTTCTTAGGAACTATGCAATGTAGCTCATAGAGAAAGTAAACTTGAAGTAATCTAGTACTACTCTAGTGACTCGTGGTGAGCAAGAAAGAAATGCTTAGCTTTCAGTACGATAAACCACGATTAACCACGTAAACCCTGAATAAAAATAAAGATCTCTTTTCATTATAATTTTCGTGGTTTATCGTGGTTAACCGTGGTTTATCGATACTTTTTGGAATTCAGCGCCACCATTTCGTGCTCGGTAGAAAGAGCTTCATGAGAAAGACGGCATTTCTTCTTTTCATGTTGATATATGTGTGTTTGGATTAAATATTAAGGGTTGTTTCTTAGCTCTGCGGGGCTCCCTGTGGATAACTTCACTGGGAGGGAGGGGTGGGGGACACATGACAAGCCGCATGCCGAATACGATCTAGGAGAAACACTTCTTCTTTTTAAATTTTCTGTATGTAAAATCAATTTCTACACTCATTACAATCAAAAAACATACAATAAATATGCAGGATACATAGTTAACATTCAATTCTTTTCCCCCTTTTTTCGACTATCAGATCTAAGGATCGGTTTCTAACTCAATCATTCTGTTTTAGTGTTCCAATTAATGCAGTTTTTCAACTGATATAAGCCCGATCTTGAATTTTTCAGTCTCAGACATATTTTCTGGGCCGAAATGTTTTGATCTATATGTGCATAGTAAATGTACGCAATGTTTAGCGGAGAAACAGGACAGTGAAACATCATCACGCTTGCTGACACAGCAGTGATATGAAAAAAGCCGCGAATGGCGCGCGCTCAGGTTGACCTTGATTTCTTAGTAATTTCTGACTGTGACGTCACTAATTAAAAAATTACCTAGCAACGTTATCCTTGTTCCATACCTTACTTGGAAAAAATACATGGTCTAATACGTTAAATGTCCGATAGGAAAAAAAAGGCACCAAAGTAGTATAGCCTACTGTGTTTTTGCCTCAGACAATGGCGGACAAAAGTGTTGAGACACTTGCACCCATTACTCTTCAATTCTACTAAAACCCGAAATGGTTTAGTCCCCCTCCCCTCCCCCCACCCATTCAATGTTGGTCATGTGTGGCAAAAGTTGTGCCGGGGTCCGGAGCTCAACATTGAAAAGGGGAGGGGGTGAAAACAGGCTGGTTTACCGGGGAGAGGTCTTTTGGACATAGCCGACCATTTTACGTGTGTGTCTCAACGACTTTTGTCCACCATTGTAGTTAGCAGCAGCAGGAAGAAAATACTTGAAGTAGTACTGACACAATTTGTCTCTTAATCCATTCCAGTATTGTTGGTCAAATACAATTCTATCAATGGATAAGCCGGTTTTTGTATATACAATAAAGTCGAACCAGGCTGATCCGGTTAAACCCATTTGCCCCTGGACTTGATCATAGTATTCGTGATTTCTCTTTAATTTTAGGATAGCATGGTCATTTTCTAAATTTCTAACAAAATTTAGGATCTGAACAAGCCTCCAAGGGGTTTACAGAAATTTAGAATGTGGGCATTTTACCTCAGCAATTCCAAATTGCTATGCAGCACCAGGATCAAGTATTTTGGCTTCAGGTGTACAACCCAGCACAAATAGTTTTTCTGATATGCACAGTCCACTTTGCAAAACTTTTACTGGCCTTCCCGTTTTTGCCATATACTTGCTGTACTCCCTCAAAGCAACACTTTCATATTTCAAACCATGCTCTGTGCTTGCAGAGGAAAATTGTTTTGTTGATATCAAATCATGTGCAAGTTTTTCATGATTTCGGTTTTCTTATGCTAACACGATGAAACACTGAGGCAGTAATCCTGAATTTTCTCTTTTCTTTCCAGGTTTGTGATTTGCTTTGAGCCCTTGCTTCCTCTTCAGTCGTTTTGGTCTCTTCGTGAGAAACCTATAAAAACAATAAATTGAATTAAGATCAAAGATTCCCATTGGAATAGGTTCATACTCAGTAGAGTACAAGTCCTCAAGTACACCATCCCTTCCCAGTTCCATAGCAGGGGAAGGGGACAGCATTTTTGCTGACTAGCCCCCCCCCTCTGGAACTCTGGAATGGGCCGCCTGCCTCCACTCTTTTTTTCGAGTCCCCCATTATATTTGTTGACTTCCATGGAGTAAAAACCCAACACCCCTATGGAATTTCCAGTTCTTAAGCATTTAAATACTATCTGCACCATACCAAGCATTTTTGAAATTCACACCACTCAACCAACTTGACCAAACTGAGGACTAATCAGATATCTGGTTTCGACTGTTAACGTAGCCTCCAATCTGCAAGGCAGTGGGGCTCCGGGTATGGGAATGGGCAATTTTGCTTTTGCTTGCCATAGCAGGTGGGGGGGGGGGGGGGGATAATTTGGAATGTTGGTACAATTACTATGATTTTCATCAAAAATTCAAGAGCAAAATATACCAAGGTCATCCCAATAATTTTGGCCTTGCTACAGAACTGTACCTTTCAAACTTATATTTGCCTTACCTTCAAGGTGTTGAGTTTCTCCTTTTCATTGTCTTTAAGATTATCAGGTGTAGGAAGGTCAAAACCAACATTGTGATCAGACAAAGGGAAGCACGGATAAGCAGGGAATTCTGCAGCCAGGTTAATGTCTTGCCTTTGAACTGTGTTTACATTTTCCCAGACTTAAAAGTGAGCCTCTGTATATCCAAGCTGGTATGAACCATAGGACCCTTTGGGACATTTTCCAAATTGTGTTTCAACACTAGGTTCTGGTGCACTGCATACCTGAAGGAGCCCTAGTTTGGGGTCTATGCTTTTCAAGGAAGTCATAAAAGTCTGTAAACTTTCATCGGAATGGGAATTGTTTAGTCTTGCTTCATACAGTTGGCATGCAATTCCAGGGCCCTTTTTGGCATCCAACTTTGTTTTCGAAACAGTGACTTCCATAAGTGGTTGTGCAGATACCCCCTCATGCCTTGTAGGTTTGTTCCATTGTTGTAGAGTTGATGTACAGGCTAGACTTGGCCTCTCATCTTCCTCATCACTCAACTCTTTCACATCCTTGCACCCACAGAGTGAATACTTGCAGACTTTAAACAGTAATCCCAGCATGTGGTTGCAGAACCCAGACTAACCTGCAGCACATGATGGGCCACAGTAAGCATATTCCACTTCACCTGAGATAATACATAATGCTAGCTTGAGCTCGTGACCTGTTTCATTCACCTTGAAACTATGGTAACATTTGGCTTTAAAGAAAAAATATTTCTGGTCATAATTGGTTTCTATTTCATGTAAGTATTCATCCTGTAGGTACACTGATGCCCTTTGCATGCCCGTTGGAACTGAATGATTCAACTTAGACGAAACTGTTTTACCAGATTTCATTATATGGCGATCGACTTCAGCTCTTGTGAAGAATGGGGCTATTTCTAGCGAAGTTTTCCAATGACTAGTCGGAAAAACAACCTTTCTCATGGACGAATTAGCACCACTTTCACTAGCATGAGCACTAGCGTCGCTTGTTGTCAAGGAAAGTCGGCGAATCTTTCTTTTGTATATATATCATTTTCATCAGGATCGACAATAAATCTCTCGAGTCCTTGATTTATATATTCATCTACCCTGAAAAGAGAAAATGGCAAACAAAAACGTCTTTCTAGGTAGAAAAAGTACGAACGATTTCTTTTTAGCGAGCACGTATTTTGCAAGGTAGCTTACCGTTTCACGAGCAGAGCTTTAGTTTTTAAACCTTTGTTCGTGTCTCCACGGCACCGAAGCCAAAATTTGAGCTCTGAATTCTTTAGCTGAGCAGGTTTTCTTCCATTTAGCGACGATCCAGGGATGTCTTCTTCACTTAAAAAAAAAGGACCAAACGAAATAACAGGCAGAGTTGTGCGTGAAGGTGTCGCCATATTTGTCAGTGGAGGAGTGGTCCGTCCGACCGGCCTCGTTTTCATGTTTTAGAACCCAGTCTTCCGCATGTATTGTAACTCGTGTATTACTTTATTTACTCTTCTCGCTCTCACCAACTGCTCATGCTATTGCTTTCTTCACTCTACTCGCCCACTCTGACCAACTGCTCATACTATTATTCAGCACCATTAGCGGATGATAAACACTATTGAGTACGATCAAGTAATTTCAGATACAGCATCAAATACAGCCTGGTCAGAGGCATTGTTCACGTTGTTCACAAATGAATAACGGAAAAAAAAGAACCCCTGTCCTATTTCAGGCACCATATGACATAAAGACCATCATCCGAGGGAAAAGCAGCTCTTATCTGCTGTACGACACAGGTAGGCACATCCTTTCTTACTCCTTGGCCCAATTTGTTGCGAATCCAATACGTAAATTGGGTATAAGCTAGCCATCTACATGTGTTGCAAAACAAGGCAGGTAAACAACAATCAAGTGACAAGATGCATTTAATTACTAACATTACATGCGGACCTACAAGAGAACTTACTCATTCGGCAAGATACGTGGCAGGTTGTTGAAATTACTCAATCCTTGAACGGAATGTTTAAGGCGAAGGAGAGAAGTTCGCAGAACCGCTCTAGAAAGGAACACGTTTGGAAAATCGCAGTGATCTGTGATGCAATTGATCTCTCCCATAAGTAGAACTCTTGTGGAATGTTTTTACAACACAAACATTCCTTTGCCGAATTCAACGTCTGAGTACAGCATTTCTTGCATTTGCAAAAATGCTCAACGCTAATAATTTCCTCCTTGTCACTTTCTTCGTCAGTACTGTCACTGGATCCGTTTTCGTTATAAAACTTCTCGTCTTCGTCGTATTCTGGCTCGAAACTGTAGGGCAAACTCCGTTTGCAGCCGCCATGTTGGAAGTACTGACTTGCGAAATAATGACGTCGCAGTCCCAGAGTTCTGTTCGGGCAAAGCAAGATGGCGGTGGCCGCGAAACTCAAAGAAACAACGAAAACCAGAATCAAAATACTTAGCATCGGAACCACAAACATGGTTGGGTATTTAAAAGCAATCAGCATGACTCTAGGACACTTAAGGTCTCGGTCAGGGAAAACGACGTGCTTACGGAAAAAAAATTCTCGTCGTGTCGCAATTTATGCTATGATAATCAATTATATATCGTTTTTAATTATATAAGATTGTTCTATCTAATGAAGTTGTTCATTTTAGCAGAGTTTAGATTTTTCTTATATTTTAACGACCCCGAACTAAAAACTACCTTAAAAGCTCCAGACCATTAGCGATTTGTTGCACAATTTCAAACTTTGTCGGATTTTAATATTGGAGAAATGAACTGCAAAACCATGTGAGCGATTTTGATATTTTGCATATTTACGAAAATATAAGGTCGCAAAAGTTGAAAGTCGCATTTTTTTCCATTTGCTGCCGCAAAATTTATCATAAAAACGTTTTTCAAGTAAAAAATAGAAATTTCCTCACACAGTTTTTTAGGTGTCATCATCTTCTAACGGCACAGAAAATTTGACGCCGATATCTTAAATCGGTGCGAGGTCAGGAGCTTCGCGAAGGTGAAAATTTGACCTAAAATTGAAGTGCTAGAAAAAGCGTGTAAAGTTAATTAAAATACAGAAAATGAGTGGCGGGCAATACAAACGAATGAGCTATTGAAACCAAGGAAAACAGTTGACGCGTCATTTTGGGATTTAGAAATGTAATTTAGGACTCTATTAACTGAATTCCAGGAAAAACGTCGTATTATGGATTTTCAATTATTTACCCTGACCGAGACCTTAAATGCTGTTTGAGCTTAAAACCAAAAATCAGCCGGGATTCCCTTTCAGTTAAGAGCGCAAGAAAAATATTCGCCATCAGGAACTTTCTCTGGAGCTTTAATTGTGTTCTAAATGATATTTTGCGAAACTGCTCAAAAATTTGAAGTTTGCGTCGATGTTCATTATGGAAAATCAAAAGCACTTCCTGGCATCAAATTTGGCAAACAAGTAGTTGTATACCTTGGGATGAATTTTGCCATAAGAGATTTTGCTAGCCTATTTCAAAACCCATTAAAGTGCATATCACCCCTGAAAAGAGCGAAATGGGACGAATTGTACGCGTTTCAAGCTTTAAATTGATGTATGATACGTGCGACAATATATAATTTTGCACGGATGCATACGAGAAACTCATTTTGATACGCTTGTCAACATCTATAGATGTAAATTATTTCGTATTTTGAATGTTTGAAATGTTTTTTCGACACTATAAGAGAAAAATACCTCTCGCCACGCCATTCGACCCATGCCTTTTTCAGCGCGACCGTCGTCGTCGAAGGAAATAATTCATTTTTCAATGAAATCGAAAACAGTTTTCGGTAAGTTAGTCGACTTTTTGTCCCATTTCGCTCTTTTCAGGGGTAATATGCACTTTTATAATTATTAGAAAGCAAGTGAAAAATTTTGAATTTTAAAGGCAAAAAAAGTCGCCTGGAATATCTTGAAATCGGCTTAATGAATTTTCTCTAAACTTCGTATACGTATAGACAATTACCTAAGGATTGGCGTTTGATGTGTCATATTAAAAGTTTAGATCGAATTTCACGTGGAACTTTTGCTAATTAAAAACAGTGACCCCCCTGTTTCGTTGATATGAAAACGCTGATGACAATAAATCGTGCATCATCTTGAACTTTGATCTTTCCACAGCAAATAATCAAAATTTCAAATCCGCAGGTAAGTATATTTTAGAATTGTGGTCGTCCAAAGTTGAGAGACCAAATTCAAGAAAAACTGTAGGCAGCCTCCTTAAATGTCGATTCTGATATCACACCATGCTCCTCCCATGTTCTCTATCGTAGTGTCATACGAGATGGCATTGAAGTCCAGATTCGGCCTCTGTAACGTTTGGAATATTCATGGCAATTAGGTACGGCACTTAGGATGACAAACATCTGGTGCTGCTGCAGGGTCTTGACCTGACAATTTCATCCGCACCGCGATGTCAAACATATAGTCAAGGCATTCCAACCTGAAAAATAGAAAGAATCTATTAAAAGGTACATGTCAGGGGGATAGCAACTCCCTTTGATGTTGCCGATTTTCCGATCACAACGCTTGTTCCGCGAGTTCACTACCTGTCAATCAAACTCAGCCAGGCATAGATCGCGGCGATGGGAGTTTGAAACGAAGACAGCAACAAGCGAGTCAAGTAGATTGCTTTGCATTTCTACTTTTTGAAGAAATTTGAAGTGCTAATCGTAAGCTAATGGATCTAGCTTACCATAGCAAGAGAAATGTTTTAAAAAGCGAGTGAAAGCCCGGTGCGTTGGACTTATCGAGCCGACAAACCAAGAGTTCATAACTTCGAGTCTCTTTACGTCTCTTTCTTTCTACTCACTCTGAGTTCTGATAAATTGGCGAGATTTACGACAGCACTAACAGGCTGAATTAGCAAAACCGCAGTTTTAAGATAAGTGCGATGTGCGTGCGAATTCTGCAGGTTCCATGACATTTCATAGCTCACAAATTGTTTTGTCACGGAGCGCTTGTTGTTTGTATGTTTGCTGAACTATCGACTGGCAACCATCCGAAGAAGTATAATTATAATTTAATAAATCTTTAATAAAATATCGGTAAAAAGTACATACCAATAATACTATAATATATATGTACGATTAAAAATATATAAGGATAAAATTCTAATTGGCGAAAAACTTTTAAATACTAAATAATTATTGACTGTCAACATATAACTTATGCTGAAAGCCTCTTCTGTTGACATAGGATCTCTTAAAATGTTCCGTGTGAATTCTAGGTAGAAGGCTGCTCGCATTTCTGAGCCTAAGTTAAGTGAGGCCTGCTTCACTTTGGGCATTACCCCATGCAACGGGTGGTGTGCGTTATTTGCCACCTTCTTGAAAATACTTCGCTCAGACTTGTGAACAAGCTCATATAGAAAACAGCCTGTCACTTCGTGACGCTAGAAGAAAAAAATTACCCGCGTTATATATGCAAATGAGTTAAATGTTAAATGTAAATTAACGAAACCTTTACATCGCTTGGTAGACTCTTGAGAACTTAACAATATTGTCAAAATATCAATGGATACTTTTTCAAGTTCGTCAGAGTCACGTAAAATATATCTAAAACGTAAAATTTATCGAAGCCTTCTAAAATAGTCTGTGTCGGCGCTGCGCTAGCATCGTTGCCAATTCTACACAGATAGGCATAAGCCATCGGGGATGCTTCCATATGTTTGATATCGCATTAAATGTCTTTACTTCTTTGATAACATGTTCAACTCTCACTCTTCGATAGCTATGTGCTTGATTGAATTTCTGTGCTCGTCTCTATCCCTTCGACCAAGTAAGCGCATCTGCGGAGCCCGAAAAGGGGTTAAGGATACCGTAAACCTTCGCGGGTACCCTTCGCGAAAAAATTCTCTACGCGGTGCATTTAAATAAACCCCAATAAACTAGATATCAGTTTAAAGCTTAATAAACGAAGTTTATGATGACGCAGTTTTTATTCTGTTTTTTCGAAATCTGCTCTAACGCGGAAAGGAAAACGATAAAACGGAGCGATTTAAATATGCAAAATGTTCGTATAGAAATACGGCGCGCATTGGCTTGAATTTTGTCTTAAATCAATCAACACTCATTGAATTACTTAAGAGCGAGTTTCTGTAAATATCAACCAAGTCGGGAAGAGTCGAAAAAATCAAAATTTCCCAAACTTTGCTTAAACATAGTCTATGATGAGGTGTCTTCGGCGCTGAAAGAATTTTTTTGATTTAATTGAAATGTCGGTGAGAAAACCCGGATTTTTCATTTTTTGCCCAAAAAGGGGTGAAAACATGGTAATTTTTGCCCCAATTTAACGTCTCACTCCAGAACAATCGCAAGTATTTATCAAAATACCAAGTTATTTTTTGAAAAGTGCATCATGTCTGCGTTCGTTTTAACTTTTTTTGCAGAAACATCCGTTATACATACAATATTTTCTGTATTTTTAAATATCTTCGAGAAAGTGCACTTTTACGAAATGTAAAAAAATATCCATATTTGCGACCGAATATCGCCCATGTTGGGACGAGTTCGAACATACAAAAGGTATCATAGAAAAGGGCATTCATTCCCCTTTCAGAAAATACAAAAACATTTTTGTGCAATTAAAATGGCGAGCTTCTGCAAACCCTTAAAGATGACGGCCAAATCGCCTAAAATAAGATAGGTTTTCTAAGGTATATATAGAATATTTTTCTATACCACGCATACATTGTACATTTTTGACGAAAAATTACTATAGTAGCTACTAAATACATTGAATTATAGCAAAACATATTTCATTGTCACGTTTGACTAATTTTACAGCATTTTAGTGATGTTTGTACAAGGGAAGGGAGGGGAGGCCAGTAGGCCACCCACCCCCCTCTGAGGTTTACTGGCTAGTGATATTTTCGAGAGGCTTTAGAATTAGGACATCAAATTTTCAGTAGCTGTGATATTTCCACTGCACAACGTTTGTTGGGAAGGTGTCATTTCGTTCACATGGTAACGAGTATAACGTCAAAATATGTTCAGCAATTTCTTTCTCCGCGCAGGCATTCGATCAAAATGTCCAATATTATTATCGGGTTCAATACTTACTACCTAGCAATAGGTTACGGAGGTTTATGTTAAACGCCGTGGAAAAATGGTGTTTTGCTGACTTTTCGAGCGTTAGCCCTTCGTCGGAGCAAAGACGAAGGGCTAACGCTCGAAACGTCAGCAAAACACCATTTTTCCACGGCGTTTAACATAAATCTCAACCTTTGGTTGTTGTTGTTCATGTTCACGTCTCCGCCGACGCAGACCACCTAGTTTCCCGTAAAACTAGTCATACCATAGGTTACGGAGGTTTTCAAGACAAGATACCTTGACGGGATAGAGCAACCCTAATTTGCATAAAAGTCGACATTTTTGTGAATATATTTGCCAGTCTTTGTGCTGAGTAACAGGGGACTTTTTTGTTTATGCCATGCGCAATAACCGCTGTTCCCCAAGTTTACATTGCAGACTCAACTCAGGGAAAAGCACTGTTGAGTATCACGAATTTGTAATCAAATAGCGCTCTATTTCTATTTCTCGTTTGTTTTGTTTTTATTCTGAAAGCGGGAAGGATAAAATAAAACGTTAATTCAGCTGCCTGTATATTGCAAATAAAAATTGTTTGATTTTAGGATCTGTGGACCTTCATCTGCGACTGTTAAAACTGGGTCAGACTGAAATTCAGACTGCAAGTGCAAGAAAAATGACGTGTTTTTGTTTAGCAATCGTAACGCTTTCCTTTTTTATCCTATCAGTTTACCCTGATATTTCGGGGCCTTCCAGTGGAATTAGATCAAGTGGAAATATGTCATAGTTTTGGGTTGAGAAATAAAAGTTCTGCACCATGCAGAGACATAAATTTTGCTTGAAAAACCTGGTCACACTGTTTTAGTATAATGGAAAAAAAAATGTCATGGTGACCAAACAAACATGTTGATTAATTTGTGTGATATCCAAGTTTCACCATAACCTATCCTGGAATTCAATTGATTTGACTACTGATGATTTACAACCCCAGATTTTGTATCTAACCAAGCTGGGATTTTGTCAAACAATGTGTAAATACCCAGACTGAAGGGTACCCACCCTGGAAATACAAGCTCAGTTTTCACCACCCTTCCCTGGGATTAAATGGTGGATTATGTCCATGAAAAGGATGAGAGAAATTGGTGAACTTTTTATTGTGCTATTAGTATAACTAACAGAGTATTCTGACAAGTTCTGTAATAGTGGAACCTGGGCAGTTGACAAAATTACACCTGTTGACAACATTGGGTTTTGAGGTGGCAACATAATTTTCACAAGAAAAATTGAATCAAAGAGGATTTTGATACAGCACTATGATGTTCTTCTGAGCAGTAAACTATCTGTAGTGAAAACTCTTAAAAGGAGCCCCTGCTATAGTTCTACTTCTGAAAATCAATCGATGAAATGCTCTCGTAATACTGTAACATCTAACATGTTGCATCCCTGAACCACCAGCACTTGTGCTAGAAATTGCTATTTGGTTGCAGGATGCAGTTGTTTTGTGTCATCCAGACAAGAATGGCATTATGTTCCTTTTGTGAATTGGGCATATACTTGTACACCTACAGCTTCGGAACCTGCAACAAACAATGCACAACAAGTTACTTCTGAATGTCCTACCCTACCCTACCAATTTCTCACCAAATTTATTTTTAAATTCAGTAAGTATACACAACTAGCAGTTCTTTTTTATACCAGCTCAGATCTCAATTTATTTTGCTTTCTGGGCAAACAAACTGAGCACTTCAGTTCTTGCAACAGCTATTTCAGTGAAAATATTTCTAAGGAGCATGCCCAAGCATAGGTGTCCTGTAGATGAACACACCAAAAATCCTTAACTTCCCCCATTATTTCCAAAAAATTAGCACCACACAATGAAGACATATAGAATGCAGTTTTGTTTTCGAGAGATACTTCAGTGGCACAACGAGCAGTTTTCGAAAAATGTTCAATTAATTAATATTCATGAGACAACATTTTCAAGCAGATTTTAGAACTCGAGTGAAGACCCGATTTTGCTGCCGATCTCAAGGAAATCAAATGGTTTCATTTAAACTGGGTCCTAGAAACTGCGTGTGACTTATTTCCAGATCTAATATTCCCCGTGAGGAAAGTGGTAGTCCAAGAACAACAACCACTGAAACTCATGTGCGTAACTGTCGAACCAAAAACACATAACTTCCCCCATTTTCTGTTTCATCCCCGTTAGATAAACGAATTTCAAAATGATAGTACTTCCATTTTTCACTGACAACTCTGTGGTACAACGACTAGATTTTGAAAGCACATTCTGGCAAGACGATAAGAAATCGGCTTTTTGCATTACAGCAAGGAAGCTCAACGAAAGATTCCACAAAACCCCTTGGTGCGATTTCTCAAAGAGAGACCTACATAAGCCAACAGTAATTAAACGCTTACCTTGGCGGATAATTTGACACTTCACCTTTCAGCTGCTGGCAGAAAGTTAACTTGGGAATTCCACCACAGATCACAGACATCCGCCATATTAAATCGAAATCCTTGAATAGAGCTGCTTTGCCGAAGCGAATAGCGTAGCAATCTCAAGCTCAAACTGCTCAAAATTCATTCCCCAAGTACAAGTATTGTTTCTGTTGAACTCCGTTTGTGGTTTACATTACTTATTCCCGCATAAAAATGGAGAAATTAACTCGGTCGACACGATAACAAACCAGCATTTGCTCAGCTGAAGACAAATCAGGCCGTGCATCTGCGCATGCGTCACATAAAGGTCCCCTGCTGTGCTGAGTCTGTGGAAAATTTGTCAAGTATGTAAGGTAAGGCACTCTAAGTTGTCCACTAAAAAGGTTTCGATTTGGTTGCAGCGTAATAAAATTACAGGTAGAAATAAACATTCAGTTTTGTTGATTCAGCACTTATTGGCTAAAAAAGTAATGGTAAAAATTAAAAAATCCATATTATGACTTTTTTATGAAATTCATTTGATAGAGTCCTGATGTATATTTCTAGAATAAATGGCACGTCAACTGTTTTCCGAGGCTTGAATAGGACAATAACATGACTTTTGGAGGGCATATAGTTTATTTGGGGCCCGAGTAGCATCATTTGCGCCCGAGCGCAGCGAGGGTGCAAATGATGCTACGAGGGACACAAATCAACTATATGCCCGACAAAAGTCATGTTATTATCATTATTATCACTACACAAGGCCAAATAATACAAGTATGATAGTGTTCGTCCAACCGAATTGATTTTATTTTTTTTATTTTATTTTAGAGACTCAACACGTGACAGGAAGACATAAATAAATAAATAATGTCACGTGAAGGGGGCGAGTAAACGGACACGGAGGTCCCGACGAGACACGCCCCCAACACTTAACGGGTTACAAAGACAATACAAAAATTATAAAATGTAAATATATATATATATATATTATGCATAGACTGGTCTAGCAGCAGTTAATGTTCAATGATCTGCAGTAGGGGCAGACAGTTTTCCAGGTGCGGATTCTATCCGTATCAAAATGAGTGTACAGATTGTTAAAATAGAAGGATTTCAAATCTTGTTTGAAAACAGTAGAGGAGCTAGATTTACGGATGTCGACAGGCAGATTATTCCAGATTAAGACAATTCTATTGAAAAAGGAGTCCCGAAAAAGCTCTAAAACGTCTGGGGCGGAGATCTAAATTACTTGCAGCGCTTCTTGTGCGGCCTGTGTTAATGGAGACGAAGTTGTTAATAGGGAAATTGATTTCTCCCCTGAGGGCCTTGAACAGGAAACATAGGTCTTTTACTTCTAACCAGTAAGAGATGGGCAGCAGCTTAAGAATAGTGAGGCGCTGGTTGTAACGAGGTCTGAGTTCTGGCCTGGGGTCGCATGCAAGAATAAAGCGCGTGGCGCGACGCTGGACACCTTCCAGTAACTTAATGTCGGTGGTACGGGACTGAGGGGCCCAGACCTCGCTAGCGTAGCCCATATGGGAGCGCACAAAAGTTAAATATAAAAGTCTCTTTTGGCCAGTCCCTAGAGGCAAGCAGTGACGGCGCAGAAAGCCAAGCATCCGGTTTGCTTTGGCAACCACGGTACAAATATGGTCACCCCAAGTGAGGGTGCTATTAACAGTGACCCCGAGGTCTTTTTGTGAAGATGCAACCGTCAAGGCATGCCCACTGATCTTATAGGGATTGGTCACAAGAGAAGGCGCGCAGCTAGACCGTTTCCTGGATACTCTAATAACTTCGCATTTCTTAGTATTGAAGGATAGCCCCCAGACGTCAGTCCATTTATCTAAATTAACTAAGTCAGCTTGCAGACGCTGGTGGTCATCAGGGCCCCGAATGGCGCGGGAGCACTTGGCATCGTCAGCATATAATGCGATGCTAGTCGCATTATAGCATACTGTAAGCTAATAGAATACTGTAAGCATACTAATAGCATACTGTAAGCTTAAAGGCAAAAATCGTATCGTTCACAATTATTTCGCCCGTTGAGATTACAAACTTAGGTTAATACATGAAACAAAAAGAATCACAACTTTTAAAGCACATAAAAATATACTCTGCTAGCAGGGTAATAAGAATCCCAAAAGGCAATACAAATGAAAACATGGCAAATGTTTTAAACTGTTTTTTGTAGGCTTACTTCTAGTCAGCTCTCGCCATCCCTCCCGTCCTCGACCCGCGAAACGAAAGCACACCAAAAACCAGATAAATTCAACCAATATCTCCGGAGCCCTCCATTTTTCGTCGGTGTTCTGTCCGTGGCTGTCGAATTAAGTACTGTTTCCCAGACTGATAGCGAGTTTATGTTTCGGTTCCACTTTCTTTTTCTAGTAAACAACTTGTTCGCCTTCGCTTCGAACATGAGACTAAGCTTGTTGTTGTTGAGGTTTCGGCTCACCGGTGTGATTTGGCGATGAATCGCTGCTTAATTCCTGTCAGAGTACTCGGCGTCAAGGCTTCCCTTTCTCTGTTTTAACTTCGGCGTAGAATTCCGTAGAATTTCACTTATGACTTGTCTTGTTTTACGATTAAAATCGACAACAGCGTTTCGCTTGTGCCTTGTGGCATCATTTCTCAAACTTCCTTATTCCCCACTCGGTCGCTTTCTTTGTGTTTTTTTTGCTTGTTCATTTAGCTAACTGATCAACGTTCAAGTCTGAGTTTTGGCTACTGAGAGTGAAATACGGGGTTTCTTCCAATTCCATGGCGATAAAGAAACGAGAGAAAGTTAGAAAACCTCGCCGAAAAATTTTCACCGAGTGAATTCCCGCCACAAACTCGCACTAAAATGGTATCCGCGTGATCTGATTGGTCTAGCGTGGCAGCAGAGCGCCACCACGGCCAATCAGAATGGGAGCGGTAAATGTATTTGCGGCCCGCTGTTTGCCATTTGGCCCGCAAAAATAGAGCGTTTTAGAGAGGGCGGTTTACAATTTGGCCGCGCGTAGTGATAATAATAGCCCATTCTTTGTATTGCCCGCCACTAATTTTCTGGAATTTAATTAACTAGTACACGCTTTTCTAGTACTTAACCAAAAAAGCATTTCATTGAAGTTAATTTTTACCATATTTTTACAAAAATCAACGAATTGGGTCAAACTGCTGTTAAGTATTAGATTAAGGTTAAGTCCATTTCCAATTAAAGTAATTAAAAATACAGGAAAAAAACAATGTGTGGCCGCAACATTTATTAAATAAAAATCTTTTTGAAGTAAAAAATAAAACTTCCCTCACCATTTTTTTAGGTGGTATCATTTTCTAACGACACAGAAAATTTGACGCAGATATCTTAAATCGTGCGCGGCCAGGAGCTTCGCGAAGGTGAACATTTGACCTAAAATAATTTATAGATACGTGTTTGAATTATATATTTTAGCATGCGGGTTTCTCCATCTCTGTTTGTTAATCCTTCTTTGTTTGTTCAAAACAATGTCATTTGAATTGATGCAAACGAAAAATATATCAAACTAACAAATAAAACACATACACATGGGCATTTCCTAGCTCCTAATAATGTATCTCCACTTTATTATCCACGGAAAAAAAATATCACCTTCATTTTTTTAGCACCTTAAAAAATTTCCTTCAATCTTCAAAGAAAAAACAACACATTTTCTTCAAACTTGTAAAATGAATTTTAGCGGAGCTCCAGTGGAGCCCCATAGCTACACGCAGAAAGAGAAGAAAGAAAACAAAAGTGTATATGCATCGACCAGTTTTGTCATGGACTTCCGGTTTGTGCGCTCGTCCGAGATCACACAGGCAACCCAACAGTTTTTTTAGCAGAGCTAAAAAAATGTTATGTATATCGTGGGAAGGAATGAACCTTCCCATGGCAAGAGGGGTGCAACAGCATGGTCACGTGGTATGACGTAATCGATGACGTCATGAAAAGAGAAGTGTATATATCTTGGCCAAGGGATGAACCTCAGACAACAGAACAAGGGGGTGGAATTGCGTTGTCACGTGTTATGACGTCATCAATGACGTCATCAAACGAGAAACGGTTTATATCTTAGGAAGGGATGAGCCTCAGACAACCAAATTTCGGCGAAAATGTCTAAGTGGCAATGGGGGTGCAACTGCATAGTCAAATTTTATGACTTATCAATGACGTCATCAAACGAGAAAGGTTTATATCTTGGGAAGGAATGAAACAATTGTTTCCACTTTGATAATATATAGAGGATATTACTTCACAACTAGTTTCTTCAGAGTCAAACATATTTTAGTCCGGCGGATTAGCGAAAAATTGCGCACTTTTGGCTAAAGACACCAAACTTTGCATGTCAATAGTTTTTAGTAGTTTATTGAAGATAAGATATGGAGGCACGCTAAATTTTATTCGTAGCGAAAGCTAGAACAGTTTTAATGTGAACCATTGTTTTGTCATTGGCAACCATCTTTGAATACTTTGTTATTCATGAGCTCTGCGGCACTTAGTGAAATCTTCTATCGTCCGTGTTTATAGAGTATAGCACAGTACTAGGTAGAAAATATCATGGGAAAGTTTCAGAGACAAGCTTCTTTTACATATTCGACACATGGTACCAATTATCTTGATATTTTTTAGAATTTGTTGGTCATTCTTGAAACATTTTATCAAATCTCAGTCAGGCTATTGTTTTACAATATAAATTATAAACATTCCCAATAAACTGGTCGTGACATTTAATAATCACCCAAAACTCTAAGGAGACGTTCAACCGAAGTCAGTCAAACCAATCCATAGTTCAGAATTAGCAAATGTTGAGCTGCTATGGCTGTGCAGTCTAGAGAACAACTTGAAAGTTCGCAAAGCTAAGTTCTAAACCTCATTTGAATAACAACGCATTCAAAATGGCTGCTATTGAGCTAAACAATAGTGTTTCGAGATGTAAACAACAATTTTGAAACTCGAGAGCTTTGATTTTATCTCTCCAGATTCAAACTCAAGCGAGAAACCATGATTATTTTCTGAGGATATTTGTTAGACTCTTATTCTTGTTTCAGCAGAGATTTTTGCAAGATTTTCCCTCCACGCTTGTCAAGTCAACAGTGTAATGCCGTGAACTTTAGTCGCCATGTCAAGGTATGTTTACCGCCTCCTGCTGGTTACAAAAGTAGCTTGCCCACAAAAGTTATTTGATATTTGTAAACATCTATCATCGCTCTATTACTCTGAGTAAATTTCAGTTGTCAAATGTACATGGATCAACCCGATAAAGCACGTCAAAGATACCCTATAGATGGGGGCCCAAAAAATGTAATTATTTAAAAATTCGTAAAATATTCAATTTTCAACGCTGGGAAATAAAAAACTGCTTATAATGACAAGAATTATGTGCTCTTGAGTTCTGCCAGCTTAAATTTTCCAAAGCGCCTTGCATTTGTTTTTATTTTTGATATTTTATTGGTGCGGTAAAAACGGCCTCGGAAGGCTACCCAAACCCCATGTTCGACCCGATACTAAACTCGGCCGGATTTCTCCGAAAATATTGATCGCAACGAGATAAAAAATATATCGTTAGAAACAGCTGATAACAGGCTTCATTCTGACATGTAATGTCAAAATCCATTTTTCCAGCTGGAGTCGACCGTTACAGACATCCGCTCTTAAACCCTAAAAATTGTGATTGAAAGCCAAAGAAGAAAGAAATTGCCGAACATAGTTCTCACCTGAACATTTGATGATGCTCTAACTTGTTACCATGGTAACGAAATGACACCTTCCCAATAAAAATTGTGCGATTGAAACACCAACAGCTACTGAAAATCATCTGGTGTTCTAATTCAAAAGCCTGTCGAAAACATCGCAAGTAAACCTCAGAGGGGGTGGCCCTCCCCTCCCTCCCTTGCACAAACATCACTAAAATGCTGTAAAATTAGCCAAACGTGGCAATAAAATGTGTTGCTATAATTCAATGTATTTAAAAACTACTTTTGTTATTTTTGGTGAAAGGTTTGCAGAAGCTCGCAATTTTAATTGCACAAAAATGTTTTGTATTTCCTGAAAGGGGAAAGAATGCCCTTTTCTATGATACCTCTCTTATGTTCGAACTCGTCCCAACATGGGCGATATTCGGCCGCGCAAATTTTTTTACATATTGGAAACGTGCACTTTTTCAAAAATATTTAAAAATATAAAAAATATTGTATGTGTAACGGATGTTTGTGCAAAAAAGTTAAAACGAACGCAGACATGATGCACTTTCAGAAAATAACTTGGTAATTTGATAAATACTTGCGATTGTTCTGGAGAGAGACGATAAATTGGGGCAAAAATTACCATGTTTTCACCCCTTTTTAGGCAAAAAATGAAAAATCCGGTTTTTCCACCGACATTTAAATTAAATAAAAAAAATCTTTCAGCGCCGAAGACCCCTTATCATAGACTATGTTTAAGCAAAGTTTGGGAAATTTTGATTTTTTCGACTCTTCCCGACTTGGTTGATTTTTACAGAACCAAGTTAACTTAAGTGTGTCGGCGATTTTCGACATATTAATCCGTTCCAGAATAAGAACTTCCAAAAGTTGAAGGTTCATTTATTTGATGAGTTTCGGCCTTCGAGCAGTAATAAAGTGCGAGAAATCAAGATATCAATAAATATCTCCTAATGCTATTCCGATATATCTCGCTTTTCGTATCTCTTCGTAAAAACGGGATTATGTCGGCAGACAGAAGCCTCAGCTGAGTGTAAAATGTGTGTGTATTTCACACGCGCGCGCGGTCACAGTTGCCTTTAAAATTGAATTTTTATTTTTTCTTAGGCAAACCCAAACGACCTCGCGTTGCCATTGGTGACCTGGAGAAATATTTTGTTGTACAATGCTATAACGCTTCCATGGGCAAAGACTGGGCTGATGTGGTTCAGTTCGCGAGAAGTCAAGTAGTAGAGGCGGCTTTTGCCGGCGCACGTCGTGCAATTGTATCTTGCTCAGTCAGCTGGAGACTGAGAAATATCGCCAAAAACGCCCTTTACCAACTACCGCCAACTGCAGCAGTCGACTGAGATGTTAGCCTCACAATTGACCAAATACGCAAAGATTGGAACCCCTGCAAAAGAAAGGCGGAGGCAGCGGTATCAAAGAAACTGGCGCATTTTGTGCCAGACTCTTAAGATCTGCGTACCGGGAAAAAGAGGAAATCCGACACAGCAAAGGATGCATACGAGGCACACAAAAAGATGTGCGAAACAGCCATAGGCGCTATAGGAAATGTGAACGCTATGCTGGAAAGAGTTGGCACATATCTTGCTAAATCATCAGATTCGAAGAAGTGAAACTTAGCACTAATAGCAGGCGTGATTTTGAGCACTAACGGCTGAACTTGCTAGACAGTGAAACTGCTATAATCTTGTCCACTCTTGTTCTTATTAATGCTGTATTTTATTTGATACTCAGCTCTTTATGTATTTTGCACCTTTTTTCCTTCGAATTATTGTATTTCGAGGTTATGAACAGAAATTAAATGTCTACACATCATTAGAATATTTTTGTGCTCATTTGCATATAAAAGGCGGGTTATGCGGATTCACTCTATCACAGGGAGCTCACCCTTACGTTAAAATAAAAGTAAATGTGTTATTTAAATGTTTTGGACTTCAGGGACCCTAGGGAACGAGGTTATGTCATGCTAGTTTCTGATTGGCCACTATCAGTAATTTTCATAACAAAGGAATTCATTGACCTTTACTACCTAGTGAATACTAGAATACTAGCAAGGGAGGAAACTGAAATCGGCAGCTTAGCGAAAACACTCATGGTAAATCAACCGAATGCTTTTAGGCAACAAAACTAATCTACAATACGGTTATTCGTAGTTTTCAAAAAAATAATTTTAAAGCCAACAAAAAATTGATATTCAAATACCCGGTTTTCGTACAGGTTATGCCTACAGTTGGGGGCGACGGAAGCGGAAGTGAATCGTCAAAACTTCTGCCAAATTAGATGCAAATTCAGCTTAATAAGTAATTTCAATGGAAATTTTTCTATGAAATATTCAAGGATAAATCTTAGTGTTGCATGTATTGTCACGTAGCACAGTCCACGTCTCCGCATTTTACAAGGCTTACTATTATATTGCAGGTGTTTACCAATAGGCAAAGCGAAAATTCAAGAAGCATTTTCTAAAAGCCTATTTGGAAACGAAAAGCTACCTAGATTTATATCATTTTGTTCGGTTAGTTAAAATCAAAGAGGAACAAACTAGAAATTTGCACAGTACAAAGACGAATTTAGAAGGCGTCAATCTCGAATGTACTCAGCTCGAAATGAATATCTCTCTGGCTGGTAAATAAGGTCAGATGAATATATTCTTTCATTTTTTAAAAACCAAATTTAAAATACAAAATATGACTCAGACTCATTCGTCACGTAATTTTCGAGAAGTATTCTGTGGAACTTTGCACAATAAATAGACCAAATCGACTAACGGTGTTTACATCTTGTTGCCACCCAATTCGGGTCATGTGATGATTCCTTTGGGTGGATACTTTTGTTAGTTCTGCACATGTGCTCGTGCAATCGGTCAAGTGAGAAAAATTGGACTCATAGTTCCGACCTGTCATTCAAAGCCATAGTTACTGTTGTTAAGTCCCACAAACAAACCAGGGTTTTCCTTAAAAAAAGTCTAAAAATACTCCGATCCCGCTTAGGTTTACCAGATATCTTTATCTTCGGATCATCTCAGTTTATACTGTCATAAAAGGCAAAAAAGTGCTGCAAATCGGACTGATTTCGGAAGTCCTAAAATACTGTTTGTGGGACACGATCAGTTCCCGTGGGAGAATCTTTTCAACTCTGATTGGTATCTCCAGGTAGCGTGAAAGGGCTTCATTGTTTGATCGGAACTATGAATTGTAAATACCCAAAGGTATCATCACATGATCTGAATTGGGTGGCAACAAGATGTAAACACCGTTAGCCGATTTCGTCTATGGTGCATTTTTATGTGCAAATATTTAATGCTAAAATATTCAATGCAAAATGTTACCAAATTACGTCTTATAGAACAAGAATAATTGCGTTGTCAGTAAAAACAAGGAAATAAAGTTAAACTAGAGAGCATCTTTTATGTCTACGATTTCTAGGTGTTTTTTCAATCACAAGATTGCTACATTAAATGTTGCAACACTACTCATTTTGTATCAAACACGTTTCGTTTTGTTTTTCAAAAGATTATACAGTCACGCATTCAACGGAAGTTCATTTATCATGTAAATGTATTTGAATACCTAATTACTTCCGTCGCCCCTAACTAGAGGCATAACCTGTACGAAAAATCGCGTCGAGTTTCCTCCCTTGCTAGTATTCACTAAGTTGTGAAGGTCAATGAATTCCATTGTTATGAAAATTACTGATAGTGGCCAATCAGAAACTAGCATGACGTAACCTCGTTCCCTAGCGTCCCTAGGGTCCAAAACATTAAAACAACACATTTACTTTTATTTTAACGGAAGGGTGAGCTCCCTGTGAATCTATTAAATAAGGTAGGATAAATGTCTCAAATTTGCAAAACATTTCACAATTTTGCCGTATTTATGCATTTTTCAAAGCATTCCTTTTCCTCAGAAAACAGTTCTTGAAGGATCGAAATTGTAAACAGTGCTGTACGCTTATTCGTTGAAATGACCGGTGAACGGGCGCTAGCTCGATTGTCAAATGTTGTGTTTGTTGTCGTACCGAAAATTAGAGATTTTGAGTTATTATTGGACTCCATTTAGACTTTCTTTATTACAGACATACGAAAAGCACATTAAACAATTACTTTTTGCAGGGATTCTTTTGAGCTTTGTGTTTTGATCATTTTTGAGCGGCAAAACTGTTTTTGCGAAGGCCCCTGTGATTTTCTCTTCCAAGAAACTGTCTTGTATTCAGTTAAATTACGAAACGGGTGGGCAATTGTTTAGCTCAAGACAATAATTTAGTTTCTACACTTTATTTGTCTAGTAAAAGTTTTTAAATTCTAAAGCTTTCAAAAGATAGAGAATCCATGTTTTGCTTTTTCAAAAGCACATCCTCGTGATGTACGTGACTGAGTACACAAAGCTGTGGTCAGGGAAGCCATTTCAGTGTTGCTTTCGGACAGACTGATTTAGCCAATCAGAAACGTTTGCGCAGACAACCCAATTATAATATAGTACAAGAAAACAGCCCGCCACTTTGTGACGCTAGAAGACTCAACCTGAGTCCCCCCTTCCATAAACTGCTGATTGCGAGCGAGCATTAGCGAGCGAGCATATCTAATCTTGACGAGTCCTAACGCCCTTGCAATTTTGGATTACGCGCGCAGAGCATTCTGGGATAGCCGCAAGATGATATCCGCGTCGCGTTGAGATTTTTCGTGTTTCTGTCTGTCTGGCT
Source organism: Scolanthus callimorphus (assembly GCA_033964015.1). Taxonomy (NCBI): domain Eukaryota; kingdom Metazoa; phylum Cnidaria; class Anthozoa; order Actiniaria; family Edwardsiidae; genus Scolanthus; species Scolanthus callimorphus. The sequence goes on along the minus strand of CM066916.1, from coordinate 10,171 downwards.
GGACAGATCGATATCCAATCGATATCAACAGTCACATTTTCAAGATGGCGGCGGCGGCGGCTATATGGGATGGTAAACTCTGGTTCTTCGAGTTAAAAACTGTTCTCTTCAAGCCCCGAAGAGCGGACTTTCGTTTCTAGGTAAGTTCTTCGTTTCTTTTTAAATCCCCGTTATTATATTTTATATCACAATGACCTATTGTTCCATCTTTTAAAAACTGTATGTTATTTTATCTTGGATGCTGAAATAAATTTGATGGTTATGAAAACAAAATTGCATTTATTTAAGGCTAAAAGCTTTAGGTAATGCTGTTTTTAAAGTGAAATACCAATTCAACATAAAAAGTGCATACACATGGTAAACTGACCTCACAGTCCAATAATTAACATTTATTTACTGGGACCAGGGAAACAGCCTAGGGAAACAGCCAAGTTGTTGCAAGGGAAACAGTCCAATTTCTTTGCATGCACGTGATATGCTCTCGACCAATAAGAAACTAGAAAAAAAAATTGGTATTAATGACAAAATAAATAATTTGCCTTGGATATTGCTCTTCTGATGATTTCTATTGGCCGATTAGCATGCCATACAGAGGAGGCACGTTTTCTTTTGCCGCGAGCACTTCACTTTCTATTAGAAATTTCTAGTTTACATTACTAATGACTTCCCTTCAAGAAAGACCCCCTGCCCCATACCGAAATAAATGACGTGAGCCCCAAAGTCTTTTTTTGTTTGTTTGTTTTGCACTGGTCTCCCTGATTTTGGTGGAGACAATGATGCACGTGTGTCGTGTGAGTCAGTCCGGCTCTCAAACCCGCTAAAATTGCAAACGCAAGCCAATTACAGAAAAACCATTTGACTTCGGAATTGTTTGTATGCTTATCATATCTCAGTAAGGAAAGAGAAGAAACAGGTAAAGTAAAATTGTTCTAAGAAATTTCTTAGTTTTAGAGAAACTATTTAGAGAATATCATTCATGATTTAGCGTGCGCTCTCTAGGCAGTGGTGTAAGTTTCTTCAAACTTGAATGGAAATTTTTCTCGGCTCAAATCTTTCGAATTAGAATTATCTCTGCACATAATTGTAAGTAATCTGTAATAGAACCATTTAGGTTTGGATGCCTTATTGTGCTTTCGGCTGAAGGAACTGAGTTCTTTTTAGTTTATGTTGGAGATTTCAACATGGCCGCGATGGCAGCTTTGTCCCTCGCTGAAAAAAAACCCGCTTGAATTAGAACTTAGCCAAAGGTGAATCTTTTCCAACAAAAACACGCCCACTGGAGAGATGTCCTCCTTCTCTTCGGGTTTGTCCTTCGTTTGCGATACAGGGTCAGGATTTATACTTAGAGAATATTATTCATGGCTTTGCTTTGTGTAAATATGTCATTTTGCCTTTGCGCGCGCCCAAAGCAAAGCAGTGGTGTACACCGTTTGTTCAGGCTGAGTGACAATTTTTCTCAGCTTAAAACCGAGTTCTTTTTTAGTTTCTGTGGGAGATTTCAACATCGCGGCGATGTCCGCTTTGTCCCTCTCTTAAGAAATCGCTTGAATTAGAACTTAGCCCAGAGTGAATCTTTTCCAACCAAAAACACGCCCACTGTCGATAATTCCACCTTCTCTTCAAATTTGTGAACTTCGTTTGCGGCACAGCTTCAGGGCTAAGAGGAGTGAGTGCGGACGATTTAGCCAATAAGAAACGTTTGCGCAGACAACCCGATTATGATAGTATAGCAAGATATATCTATCAGGGATAGGAAATGTAATTGTGTTTATGACAGCGACGCAGACAATTCTGAACAGTTGTTAACTCAGGGCTCGAGGCAGCATAGATACTAAGACCATAGGTAATTTTAGGCAATAATGATGGCGGTAAACAGATGGTCTATACAATCAAAACCAGTAGAGTGTCAATTCTGGCGCGAAGAGATTGGTCGCGTAGTGGCGAAATTTTGATCACGTACTCACTATTTCGTGTACCATGTGATTAACGTTTTTTCCCGCTGGGTGTCTTGTTGTTTCTTGTCTGCTGTGACAAGATGGCTAACATTCGGTTCAAGGATCAGCTTTTACGAAAACGACTCTTTACGAATTTAAAAGGTTTTTCTTACCAAAGAATTGCTAGTGAACTCTAGAAAAGAATTCTTGATCTTCATGCTAGCAGAAAAGATTCCAAGGCTTCGACATTTTCAGTCATGTTTAGTGAGTTGTTTACGTCGACTCGCACCTAGGTCTGAAAAATATCTATCACGTGGTACACGAAATAGTGAGCACGTGATCAAAATTTCGCCACTACGCGACCAATCTTTTTGCGCCAGAATTGACACTCTACTGGTTTTGATTGTATCTGTGTCTCTGACTGGGCATGTACCCTCCTTTCTGAGGCTTCTGAGGACAAACAGACACCTGTTTGCCTCTACTAGCTTCGTGCTAAAGGTCATGATGTCTAGTACTTGTGTGCCGAATTTGGTGGAATTTCAGTTAAGTGCAAATTAGGTGCTGTGGTGGCACTTAAAAGGACGAGGTGTGTTTCTAGCTCTGTGTATTTATTTTTATATTTGACATCGTTCTTTGAAATGGCATAATAAGGGCATAATGTGGAGTATGGTGGAAGAGAATTTTAAATTAGACAAGAGGTACATTTACCTTGAAGGGTAATTGCAATTCTCTGAGCCATACGACCTTGTGACCATGACCTTATTAGGTACCCGTCATTTTAACGCGCGTCGCTAAGTCTAGGTGGCTTGGGCCCACCCTTCATCCGATGTCAAATAGCTGGTGTGCTTGTTGTATTATCGCGGAGAATTCTTTTGTCTAAAGCGACACATTTTCCTAAGAAAAGAGAGCTTGTTTTGGTGGCTGTGCCTCAGTGAGTTCAGCGCTGATTATAAAAGCATTGTTCTTACTGTGTCCTGATTGGCTTTTTGTAAATCACTGTCGTTAAAGAATTTCAATAGCCCTTAAATTTAACTGAGTGATTTAGAAGGATATGCTAATTCGACACGATTGAATTCCTGATACCCTACAATTTACCACAGAGACACAGTAATAAAACCTCGGCGCTTTTTAATCATACTTTGTTCATTCGGGCTTTCCCCAGGTTTTATTTTGTTGGAAAACTCGCAAACAAAAATATCGCGGCGGGATTCGAAAAACACCGAGAAACATAAACAGTACTTTCGCAGTTTTATTTAGGACTTTAGAAAAGTGTCTGGCCAGAAATCTAAGTTTGACCATGGAGTTATAATAACTCCGTGGTTTGACGTTTATAACTTTGAGAGTTTTCCAGCGCGACCGCGCATCAAATAAGCTAAAAATGGCAAGAATATATACCCTGCTAGCAGTCTTTTATTAGCTAGCAAAGTTGTTCGCGTGTCTGGTATGTCGCTTGGTTGTTTACGCGAATTACTAGAACGACACAAGAAGAAGAAGGCGTTGTTATAACTAAACTTCGCTTGTCCCGCTTAAATACGACACCGCTCACAACATAACTTATATCTAATGAAAGTTTGAAATACAAAAAATACTTTTATTGATCTTTTAACTTTGCGAGTTTTGTAGCGATCTCCCTGTGAGATCCAGGGGGCGGAGATTATGAAGGTCTTTCTGGTCTCGCGGGAGATTCAGTTGCTAATTAAAATTCTAATTCTGAACTAGAGTTCAATTAACAAAGGCAGCAAATTTTCAACTTTGATTTAATACTTGAAATCCTTAACACACAAAACGAAAAACAGAGGAGTTAAAGATTGATAACTTAGCATCAATAATCACTAGTGCGTTTGTTGTGATGATTTGTAATAAGTAAGAAATGAAGCCGCTAACATCAAGTTCAAATGTTTTTAGCCTGAATTGTGCCGTTCTTTCATCAAAAAATAATACTTGAAAAAGACCCATAGTATGTTGGTAAAACAGCGAATAACACAGATTGTTCTTTGATTAACAATAATCAGTAGTGCGTTTTATTTCAGCGACGACTCAGAGGCTCAAATTCTAGGGCAAGTATCGGGCAACGTCGTGTTTAGTCACGTTCCTTTGTATTAGACAAAAGGCAATCGAACTCGCATTTAAATCAAGCGCAGCACACGGTATCACGTGACCAACAAATGTCGCTTCATTCTGCGCCATAGTACGCTCAAGAAGAAGAGGCCTGGTCTTGTACACGGGGTTTTATACCATGTTAATTTGGATAACAATGGTTTCTTTGGCAATCTGGCATGCGCAAGGAAGTACGCATAATAAGGTCATAATGTTCCGTATTTATGGCTCAGAGAATTACGATTACCCTTCAAGCAAGAGAAAATGATATAAGAGAATCATCCCCCGTATTTATGTCCATCCCTATGAAAGTCCACAATAAGAATCTATTTTTAGAAACCGGAAGTTGGCAGCTCTTGACGAGTGCTGACACGGTGTCACGCATCGCCTTTAACAACTTACTTTTTGGAAGACCACTCGACAACTTCCCCTGCTTGTGTACGTCGGAACGGTTGAGTTCTAGTCGACAGTAAGTCAGATAATTCTAAAACATTTTTCAGAAAAAGTCGACACAACGTAGAGAATATAGTTTTATACAATATTTCGGCTGGCCAAACCAGCCTTCTTCAGGTATTGTGAATACAAATTGGCATGTTATCACTATATATACTATCTGAAATATGAACCTTATGACGTGACTTACGAATAAACTATGTACATTAATATATAAAAAAACAAAAGGGCATAATGAAAATACAGATCAGGTTCATCTCGTGTGTTGAGACCATCAGGTTCTAAAGTTCTTGCACGTATTATCAAATTGCTTCTCTTGCTTTTCGGACGGAATCACGACTGGAAAATATTTTTTCTAGAGGGATAAGTTGCATATCTAAAGCAGAGTGATTAGGTGAGTGAAGAGAAAATGTTCTGAGACGTTAGTAGGTTTTGATCGTGATTCAGGGTTATCTACTGGGCAGCGGTGATCGTTAAAGCGAGCTCTAAGTTGGCGTTTAGTTTCTCCGATGTACTGAAGATTACAACGGTTGCATTGTACCATATAAATAACGTTTTTAGTGTCGCATAATATGTGAAAGTTATAGACGCGTTTCACCGGTGGAGAAAAAAGTATAAGAAGTTAGACCGTCAACAATGTAGTCGCAAGTTTTGCAGTTACTGCCACACTTATAGGAGCCTGAAATACATGTAACGCGTTCCTTTCGTATTAACGTATAATCCTACACTTCCTGTTATGAAGTAATAAAGAAACATTTCAACTTCTTTCCTCAGACCGTTGTAAAAAGGTATTCAAAGAGCCCCTATTGTAGCGTTTCGTCGTCTCCTAACCTCCGTGACATTCTTGTAAAAGCCAAACTACCTTCGACCTCTAACACAAATATGCTTCCCCCAGGCTCTATAAGTGTCCTCTAGCGGTTTGTTGCACAACTTCACACTTTGTCGGATTTCAATCTCGGAGAAATGAACTGCAAAACCGTGTCAGCGATTTTTTGATATTTTGCATATTTACGAAAATATTAGGTCGCGAAGTTGAAAGTCGCAATTTTTACAGTTTGTGGCCGCAAAAATTTAACATAAAATCTTTTTCAAGTTAAAAATAAAAATTCCCTCTCACCGTTTTTTAGTTGTGATCATTTAATTCTAACGACACAGAAAATTTGAGGCCAATATCTAAATCGTGCGGGTCAGGAGCTTCGCGAAAGTGGAAATTTGACCTAAATTAAAGTGCTAGAAAAAGCACGTAAAGTTAATTAAATTACAGAAAATGGGTGGCGGGCAAAAACAAAAGAATGGGCAATGGCAGCCTAGGAAAACAGTTGAAGCGTCATTTGAGGTTTTAGAAATATACTTAGTGACGTGACTCTGACGTGACCTTTGACCTGCACCACAACATTCCTGACGTGGCTCTGACGTGACCTTTGACCTCCACCACAAAATTAGTATTCCACCACAAAAAAAAGGGTAATTCCATACCTACTATACTACTTAGGTTTATTTTTGCAAAATTTGCTCCTTTTCGTGCGAGTTTGAGGGCTCTGTTTTGAGTGCTGTTTTTGTTCAAGTCGGAAGAACTTCTACTTCAGCGGCCACAATCTGTCATGTGAAAAATTCGTGAAAGGAACAGTTAGCAGGTAAGCAAATCAATGATCCAAATTAACTTTGTTGGGATTAATGTTTTTTTAACCCTGAAATCAGCTACTTCAAATTTAGTAGTTTGCAATTCTCTTTTGGCGAGTAAGGTTTCCTTCGCTGCTTTCGATTTTCTTCGTATTATTTTCTCTTGCAATGCCATGATTGCCTAATAAAATATGAGAATCAGAAAAGACTATGTTTTCATTATATTTTCTACGAAATAGTCAAGTTTGATTTTGTCGTTTAATTTGAAAAAGGATTTCCTTGTAAAATTCCAGTGCTGAATGCAACGATGTTGTTGAATTATTTCCAATGTAAGTAAGCTTACACACAAAGCGATGTGTTATTTTCCACCACACAAAGCGATGTATTATTTTCCGCTAGCTTTTGAAAGGTCCACTTACAGTGTAACTAAAACGGCCTAAAAAGAGAGAAGAGATTGTCAGTACGTGTGTATATCCAGTTCTATAATTTCAACCAATAAACCATTGGAAAATTCGCATTTGATTCCCGTTTGAGCATGATTTAAGCTTAAATTTTTCTTGCAAGTTATGGGGGATTGTTGTTGGCGTGCGTTTTGTTCCAACTTTATTTGCGAAACTTCGTTGTCTATGTTATAAAAGCAATGGTCCATACTAAGCAGTGCGTATATCCCGTTCTGGAAGCACTTGGATAGTTGAGGGAGCACTCAGCTAGCTAGAGTCGCACTCGGCTAACGCCTCGTGCGACTCTTACGCTACTTTCGTGCTTTCTCAACTATCCGCGTGCTTCCAGAAGTGGATATACGCACGCTAAGCATGGACCATTCCTAAACTAAACAAATGTGTGCGGGCTTATTGATTTTACGTATTTGCAGGAATATCACGTAAAACAGGTTGAAAAATCGATATTTTGGCAATGCTTACACAAGAATTAGCATAAAATATGTTTTGAAAGGAAAGTAAAATATCCGGCACACCTTTTTTAGGTCGCCTTCTAAAGAATAGATTTTGCTTAAATTTGGAGCAATCTAATTAGAAGAAGCGGGAGCTTTTTAAGAAAGTCGGTATTTTTTTCTTTAGAGCTAAAGAAATATATGTTCATGTAAAATATAATGAAAACAAAATTATTCATCAGATAGACCAACCAAGGAAGATCTATTTAATAGGATGCAATCCGGACGGTTGATGATGTTTTATACTTTTGTCACTCCGTTTTTTAAGTTAACAGGGGGTGCGCCAAGGTGACCCCCTCTCCCCCTTACAGTTCATTATTGCACTTGAGGTTTTAGCATTGACAACATTGAGGGCATTAGGGTCGGTTTGCTGACGACCTTACTCTTTTGACTATATTTAATTTGGTGCCTTTTCAGGGCTTAAGGTGATTCCCTTGAATTGCACCGCGCATCTCTTCTATGCACGGCACGCGCGTGCATTTTGTTCGAAATAACCGTTTTTGAAAAGGTGCGCGCGCACGGATCTCACTTCCTTAATCGGACATACACAATTGATTTTCCATGAAAAACACAAGTGCCGGCAATAAATCAAGCCAGTTAACGCATTTGCCAAAAATAATACACTTTCGTGGCTTCACTTGCTGCTATAAAAGTCAATATTGATTCTTCTGTTTATGGCTAAAAGTGAGAACCGTTGTGATCTCGAGGAAAGGGCCACAAAATAGCCAGGTTTGTTATAAATTTTGTAGGATCTACCTAGTGTTTTCTGTTAAAACAAATAAACCGGCATAAATTCATGCAGATCTGGTTCGACAGATCACTTTTTAGTGAGAACCGTTGAAAGTGTCAAAATGCGACTGGCCTTCTTGGAAGATAAATACTGGGTTTCAACAACCACCCCCCCCCCCCCCCAAAAAAAAAAAAAATCACGACATTACTGCGTAAGATGAAGCCCAGCGCTGATTTTGTCACAAACTTTGTTCTTATAATTACTAAAGCTATGCTTTTAAACAAATATTTTGCTGCAATATGACCTTATTAGAAAATTTCTCTCAGACTGTCTGAGAACAATTTTTTTAAATGCTCATTTTGGTCCAATTTAGCCAAATATACTATTTGGGTTAATGCAAACTCAAGTCACTTAAAAGGGTAAATCGAGGTGCCCCTCTGACGTTGCTGTGACGTCATTTTCACCCCTTCCTGCATTTTCTAGGGTAAGCTCATGATGCTGATTTACAAGAAGGTTTAGAATACATTCGGCAATCTGAAATGTCTTTTCCTGTAGCGTTTCCAAGCTAAGTCACTGCAAAGTGGAAATTAATCGTTATTTTAGGTAAATTTGCCTCTTACGCGCGCACTTTTTGTGCGCCATATTTGGAGCGCGGGCTATAATTTTGACTGTTTTTCTCGTTGCTACCATTACTGCTGTGAAGTTGATTCTTAGAAAACACGGTATCAGCGTGTCATCTGTACTTTTGAAGTAATTTTGCGCCTATGCAAACTCACTTTCGCCGCATTAGGATAGGGCTAAATATAGTCAAGTCTAGTAGTACAGCGTCATACAGCGCCCTAGCTTTGAGCGTCGTCAGAGACGTAACACGCAAAATAGGGTAGTATTTATAGACCCAGCCTTTACGTAGTGTCTCAGATTCATATTTCAGCTGATTTTTAATTCCATTTTCTACATTCTGGCGCACTTTCTTGACGGTTCTCAACGGCTCTCACTTCCTAATCGGACATACACAATTGATTTTCCATGAAAAACACAAGTGCCGGCAATAAATCAAGCCAGTGAACGCATTTGCCAAAAATAATACACTTCCGTGAAGATAAATAGTGGGTTTCAACCCCCCAAATCACGACAATACTGCGTAATATGAAGCCCAGCGGTGATTTTGTCACAAACTTTGTTCTTATAATTACTAAAGCTATGTTTTTAGACTAATATTTTGCTATAATATGGGCCTTATTAGAAACTTTTCTCTCAGGCAATCTTTGTCAAAACGCTTGGACCGTTTAAAACGGATGCCATTTTATAAGGTATTTAGACGAGCACTACACAGTAGTCGGCCCCCTCCCCTTTCAATGTTGATATCAGTGAGATGAATTGTCTCGGCATTTTGAAGCCCGCGATCTGAACGTTCAAAATAAGTCTTCTAAGACGGATCCAAGTGATAAAGTCATTTTGATTTTACAAATTCTGTAAAACCTGGCTGCACTCTCTAAAGACCGAGCTTACATAAAAAAAATCAATTCAGTACTTTACAATTTCCTTTGGAACGGCAAACCTGATAAAGTTAAAAAGATCAGCAATCATCAACGCCCTGGAGAATGGTGGGCTGAAAATGCCTAATATCGACGGTATGGTTGATGCTCAATGTTGGAGGAAAGTTCCTTTTTCAGTGTAATTTCGACCATTCTCTTCTCCCGATTAAAGCGTCCCCTTTCTATTTTGAATGTTTAAAGGCGTGGTCGGTTCTGACAACGCCTGCGGCCGTTAACGAAGTCAGGCGAAGACGTGTTCGATGAAATTATTTGGAATAACAAATTTTATATGTATCAATAAAAAAAACGTGCTATATGAAATCTCTCTTTCAGAAAGGAGTTGTGAAAATAAGAGACTTCTTTGATGAAAACGGTAATTTGATAATGATGGCGATCTCTTCATCATACTTTTTGGCAACGAGCTGTCACAATGATGTCTTTGTACGATCTATTCCCTAAGTTGGAAAAAAGCTGCAAATGCCCGTTTCGACCTAGGCAACCAGTGAATAGGCACTGTATTTCTAATACCAACAGTGAGCGTTTATCATTGAGAAATTGAATTCGAAGCTGGTCTATTGCTTGTTTGTGTCGAGTTTTGTCCAACCCCCTACTGCTAAATTCAAAATTTCAACTCGCTACACCTCTGATTTTGACTGGAAGAATTTCCTTACTAGCTCTTAAATGTATCATTGATACAAACTAAGGAATCCCAGTTTAAAATTTTACACAGAATCCTTCTAGTAAATAGCTTTTTAGATAAAATCATCTCTCTGTACCTTCTGCAAAATTGAGAACGAAACATTAGAGCACCTGTTCTCTAGTGTAGTAAAGTCCAAAGTTTCTGAGACACCTT